>JAQIXC010000130.1:0-45475 GCA_034697605.1 Metabelba pulverosa
TGTGCATCTGTGAAGTTTTTGCATAGCTTTAGTATATATTAAGAGGTAATATATGTGAGTGGTCAAACTTAATTAGTAATACAGAATATGCTTAATCAAGAAATGATTAAAACCAGCTACATATTATGGAATTTGTATCAAAGCTATTGAAGTCATACTGGGCAGTCTTGTTTTAATATTAATGTTTAGTTACTCTGTGTAATAAAGTTCACAATTAATAAATTAGACATTCTAAAGTTTGCCCAAAATTATTATGAGTAAATTATAAAAACTGCAATAAAACGCTTAGTGCAAATCAAACATAATCAACTAATGTACAGTATATGGTTATATAACATGATTAACTGATGAGATACGCGTTCATATCAATTCAGTTATTATTAAAAATAAACATGATAATAAATTAAAACTTTTCACAATATACTTATAATAGTAGATAATTAGCAATATAGCTATAAATATATAAAGTCATAATATGTAACCTTAGTTTAAACTTGATTATTTTTAACAAAAAATTTCAACTTTCAGTATGAATACTTTTTTAAACCATACTATTAAACAGTATATTAATATAATCTAATTTTTATTATAAAAAACACATGTACAGTATATTGTTTATCTGTTTTAATCTATTTAGAAATTGAAAAGTAACTAATAAAATGATAACTTTGCATTTATTACTTAATTGAAGTTATAAAATGTTAAACAATTACATTTTTAATAATAATTAAAAATATATACAGTATATATTTTAAAATTATTTATTTATTATAGTATATGAAATATTATTATGAATAAAATATATTACATGAAAAAATGTAAAATTAAAAGATAATTCATAAAACAAAATAAAATACTTTAATGCAAATAATATAAATACAGTTGCAAATAATTATGTTAGTATCAGTAATTATAACTTGCATTGTAATTGTGGCAATATATATTTTCAAAGTAAAAGTCTTATCAAGCACGTAATGCAACTAATGTAAAATTAACCTTTGTAGCAAATAAAATTGTTAATAAGTGGCAATTATGTTTTAAAAGCTAAATACTGTATATAAACAAAAAATTATACTTAAAACTTTATTTAACTTAGTTGTCTAACTTTGACATTGCTAAAACAACGGTGTAAAAATGGCAATTAAAACGTACGCAATGCGTTTTAGCGCGCACAGTCGTTCGGTGCTTATGTTGGCCCGGGAGCTCAAGCTTAATTTAGAAATTATCGAGGCAGATTTTTCCGGTGGTCCCGATTCGAAGCCTGAGTTTGCCAAGGTTAATTTTTCATATATGTTTTCCAATGTATAAGATTGTTTTATAATGTTTTATAATATGTAATTATAATAATTAATATGTAATATATAATTTATAATATGTATGTAACTAATAATTAAACAAGTTACTTATATTATTTTAGCAAGCACCGCGCGGAACGCCTGTTATTGACGATAACGGCCACGTGCTGTGGGAGTCGCGCGCTATTCTGCAATACCTGTGCAATAAGTACGCGCCGGACAGTCAGCTCTACCCGAAGGACCCGATAAAGCGCTCGATTGTCGACCGATGGTTGAGCTGTGATTTACAGCTACTCTTAGCACAGGGCGAAGCTGTGGTAAGTTTTTTGATGTATATTTATACAATATTTGTTTGTCAGTTTGTTTTATTAATTGGCAATTTTTAAAACTAATAGTTAATGTTTAAGCAATAATAAAATGAATATTTACCACACTGCCAAATTAATAAAGAATTTTGCTAGTGTTAGTTTAAACTATTGCTAGTTTAAATACAACTATTTGTACTATTTAAGCATGTTTAGAATGAATTACATTTACAAAGTGCCTTGTACTACAGTTTCAATATTGATTGATAATAATTCAATGTTTTTTAAGCAAATTATATTATTTCTACAAATTTTGCTTGTTTGATTACTTGTGTTTTGAAATGATCTTACTCTCGTAAAAACACGTATAATTTTAAATAAAACAATTGTTTATATTTAAACAGTTTATAAAACTCTTCTCCGGCGTCGAGCCGACGGATATGAAGAAACAGATACTTAAGGAACAGCTGAAGACAGTCGACGGTCTGATCGGTTCGAATAAGTACTTAAACGGCTCGAACCTGACGATCGCCGACCTCTCGCTATTGGCCACCACTTCCGAGCTCTTCCTCTTCAGCTACGATCTGACCGATTACCCGAACTTCCGGCGCTGGCAGGCGACGCTCGCCGCCGAACTGCCCTATTTCACCCAGATCAATCATTTCGAAATGACCGAAGCGCTCGATATAGTTAACAAGCTTAAAGCACGCGCCGCTGCACATGCTAATAAATAAACACAGTTTCTAACAACTATGCCAATATTTAATAATTACAAAATATTAAATAGTAATTTTTAAAATTTAACTATTTGTAATTTGTTTTATTATTTTGTAGCCGTGCGATAATTTTACAGTGATGATTTAAAATAAATTAACAAGCAATTGAATATTTAAATTAAATATTTTTAGTAATTTTTAAACATAAAAATATTTGTCTCTTAATTCAACTTCTATGTACAAATTGTTTATTAATAATAGTTGAACAAAAGTTATTGTCATTTAATAGATTTGTTATATCGTCATATATACTGTATATAGAAATAATAGTAACATAACAATAAAATAAACAATCAAATATGAACTTGTACAATAAAATATTAAAACAACCTTGTACAGTATACGCGTAGTAATTAGCTAATGTCAAATGTTGATGACAGTCTATACTATATAATTATTTAAAAGTTTTTAATTAAAAATACGATTTAGTATTAATAAGAAGATATCTTTCGCCGACAGCCCTAACCAGAGGCCCAACAAAGCGCCGAAATTCGAGACCAAAGATATTGCACTCATTTCCGGCATATATTCGATTGCCTGATCCGGCGATCGGTTGTGTTTGACGTAAATACGAAAACTTTTATTATCATGTATATTTGTTAATTTATTAACTTTTACATCATACAGTGTTTCGTAGCAATCTTGGCTGCATAATTGATTACATTTTTGATAATATATCATTGGTATTTTATAATTATAATTTTGTGCATGACACAAATAATCGGTTGATAATTTGTTAAAATAGATTCGACGCACAAATTTAATTAGCGAATAAGGAATGCAATTTATAGACAATTTTTTCTGTATTAACGTAATAACACATCGATTGATACAATCGGTTCTCGTATTGATGTGACTATACGTGTCGTCCAAATCATATGTTCGGCAATCGCTTTCATACGGCGCCGGCAGTAGTCGTACGGATATCGCGTTGAATGCAATGCGCGTTTCGTAACCGAACTCAATATTAGTTAATATTGAGTATAAGCTTTTAATTGAATGCGATGAATGAATATACATGCTAATTTGAAATTGAAGTTTGCTACTTCTCCAAAAATGTAAAAATGGAATTGTATTATTGATGTGGCGATAATTTATAATAAAATGCTTAAAATTTAGCTTGTTATATTTCCAGCTTTTATTTAATTTACTAAAAAATGTAATACATTTATCATAATTATTATTGTATGTTTCAATAAGTGATGAATTGCTTATATGTTTATCATGATCATATACTAATTGTACATTTAAGCCAGACATGCTGGGTATTAAATATGATTGTTGAAATATGTGTTCATATAAATCGTACATTAATAATTTATATTTTGAAGTAATATTGTTAATTAATACATCGTAATATTTATGTTGATGATATATTACTTGTTTATAATCATGAATTAATTCGGGATATTTATAAATAATTGATTTGTTTATAGCTAATGGAAAACACAATGTTATTGCAGGAATTTCTATCAAGTACTGTTTATTAAATTGAATTGATGAAATTACTGCATAGTTAAAATAAATAATTAACAATAAAATAATTTGATAAACACAAACAATTATGCAAATAATAAATGATAGATGATAATTTAATTTGACATGCTTGATAGTTTTTGCATATTTTAAAGGAAATTTAATAATTGTTAAATTAAGTTTATAAAATATAATTGTTGCATGATTAATAATATTAGAAATTATACTGGCTAATTTTTTATTTTTAAATATGAATAAAAGTTTTAACATGTGATTAAATATTTTTATTAACGAAATTCCAAACCAAATGCTTAATAAACCGCTCAATTCAAATACAAATGAAATAAACGTCATTTGCTGCATATGTTGTATTAAAATATCATAATTAAAATTATCCATTAACATGATTAATATTAATTCAGATTTATTATTTTCAATAGCTTTTTCTGCTAATTTTATTTTATATATTGTATTAACACAATTAGGCTTGCACAATTTATTGCAACGAAATAATGTCTTTGAATTAATTAACATGTTACTTAAATTGTTGTTATGGCAATATTTATCAAAGTTAGTTTTATTTAAATAAACATATCTTAATGTAATTTTATCCAATTGTTTAATACAGTTTAAATCAGTATTTATTTTACTAATAACGCATTGATTGATACAATCGGTTCTCGTATTGATTGCATTCATACTATCGATCGAACCATACGTTCGGCAATTGGTTTCGAACGGCGGCGGCAATAGTCGCGTCTCTATTATATTATATGTAAATACATTTAACGTATCGGTTGTTGTTTGAATATAATTTTCATCATGATCTAAATTTGGATAATCACTAGCAGAATGTATTAAATATATTAATTCTGATGCGTTATATGTTTGATATTTAATTGGTAAATATTGGCTTATTTTATGCATAGCTATATTTACCATTCTAATTTTAATTAATGATGATAATCGTGATGAAATTTTATAATTAGAATAAAACGTGATACATTTTTTTATTTTGTTTTCAATTAGTATAAATGAATAATTTTTATTTGATATTGTAAATACTTTATTATAATACGAATCAGCTTGTATCTTAAAACCAAATAAACTTGTTAATTCATGTACAGTCATATTTAGACTTTTGCTAAAATTTATAATTGGTTGAAAATATTTTAATAAAATTTGTTGATTTAATAAATTTCTACTTGGTATATTTTGTTTGAGCTAATTATATTTATCCATATATTCATTCAATAGATTTTGATATTTCGGATACCATTGGGCGTATGTATACAACGTATGCGATGTCAGCGTCGGATAGCAGACTGTAATCGCAGGCATTGTTTCGCTAATTATTTTCTCGAACTTTGTGTTGACTATCGTTTCACAACTCATATACTCCGTAAGCAATAAATATGATTGATATGTGAATATTATTAATACCAATGTAAATATTAATTTTTTTCGACAATTAACTTTATCTGTTGTAATTATAGTTTTTATTTGCTTAATATATGCATGATTAATTGGCAGAATCATATTTGTTTTTAGTAAAATTTAGTGTTAGAAATATTATTTAAATTGTATTAAATAGTAAACAAGTTTTGAAAATTATTATTATAGTTAACCAATATATAAATAATTAAACTTAGTATTGTAACAATATGCAGTTTATATATATATGTTTTGTTTATATATTGTAGGTTGTTAATTATAAAATCAACATTATATTATGAATTTTTGTTGAGTTAAATAAGTTATACTGACATAAACTTTATTGTATAATATATTACTGTAATATATTTTATATTAATTATGCAATTAATTTATTTTAGGATATAATTGTTTTTAAGCAATATTGTTATTGTCAAGATAACAAATCTGTTTCGGGTTTTGCTTGACAACTTTTACAAAAATTTTAGTAGCAAATATAAATTTTAAAAAAATTAATATAAAAGCTAGTTTCAATTTTCAATACGACTTTTTGTTAAGTACAAATAGAAGGTTTATTTGATATATTGATCATTAAACTCGAATAACCATTTAATGATGTTATTTTACAATCCAAAAGAAATGATTTTACCATTTAAATTTAATTTAAAAAAGACAAATTAAAATGAGCAACTTCATGTTTAATTCTGCATTCCATCGAATAATATTTTGCCAATTATAATTAACAAAAACATCTTGTAAATAAAATAATTCTTAGTAAACTTGGCACAAGATTTAGTCGCTCCTAAATCGATCACGTTGAAATACGACTTTAATCCAAACGACGCGGTCATAGTACCTTGCTCATTATAGCTAACGCTCGACGATGTTGACTTGTTTTTCACTAGCTCAAAAGGTACATTGTGCAAATCAGTGTACTCTTGCAGGAGCGCTTCAATTGTAGCAGGCTGCAATTGGCCATTATTATCAAATATCGGTCCATCGCCGTAGAGGGTTAAACTCGCGTTAAATGGCATGATCAAATTTTCGATCCAATTCACGTAGCCAGATGCTTTTACCGATGCATGCGCGGGTATATTGATTGTTTTCTTGATCGAGTACTCGCGTTCAATTGTGCTTGTTATTTTTTGCTCAGCTGTGTAGGCGTTTTTGACCGTCGCCTCCCAGCCCCAGGTGCCGCCCCCTTCCACCGAAAATATTTTCCAATCCAGACCGCCCTTGACGTGGGTTTCCTTAATGCGTTTCCAAATATTCGTCGTACTTTGTGAATGCGTTATTTCGAACGATTCGCTCTTCTTGATTGTGTTGCCCACCTCCTCCGATAGGGTGGCCGGGCTTTTATTTTCAAAAATCTGCTCGCTCATGATCGTTACCGGCTTGATTTGCTCTTTGAGCACCGACTGTTTACAAATATATACATTATGAAACATAACTTACGATCACATCGTAAAAAGAATTACTTAAACTATATAAATCAAACTTTCGATCACACAAATCAATCACACCTTTTCTCAGGCCAATGTGTACTAAAATATTTTTAGCATGATAGCCTAGAGAGGGTGTGGCCTAAAAATTTAATTTTATTCTGTGATGGGAAACCATTTTATCAAGTTTTATATTTTAAGATCAAATAATGCAATTTTATCATACAATTGTGCCAAGCCTTTTTTAAAATAAGTATTTTAGGTAATATTTATAATTATTAGTATTTACCTCAAGCGGTTGTTTAAATTGAAAATTTTCCAAATTTGCATTAAGTATATAATTAAACTCTGTAAAAAACCAGATGGCGCAGTCGTCATAATCGTGAAAAATTTGTGCTAGCGGTGACAATGTGTTCGCCTCCTAAACAATATTTATCTCCATAAATTACGTTGTGCCCATCCCCTAGACGTTATTAATTTAGCCATATTAAAATCGACATACCAATATATATGACTAAGAAATAACATAACTTACATAATACATAATTCTCATTTGATTGTACAGGCGAATTATTAGAACCTAAAGTTTTAATTGATAATAGTTTAAATATGCCATTTATATACTTGTTAAAGTAATAATTTTAATTTTGAATAATTACCTGTAAGTTTGCGTATGTAATAATTCATTTTAGTAGAGTTTGTTGTTTTATTTTCTATAAATAAGGTTGTAAGTAGTTAAATTTTAAACAAATTATAAAGATTAATGAATAGATTATTATTTGATGCCTTGCATGCTCTATATTTTAACTAAGTTTAAAATATTACTAAAATTAATATTTAAACAGTTTAGAAAATAGATTAATTTAGCAAATTAAATGTAAAAATTAAACTCAGCAACTCAATAGTCCCAACGTGTAAATTGTGGCGATGCCCGAGTTCCACTAAACTCGCGGTACTTTCAAACACATATTATTGCTAAAATAAGCTATAAACAGGATCCATTCTAAACTTAGCCACAGCTAACCTTAATCTTAATGCACCCATACTTATTGTTCTCAATTCAAGCATTCACTTGTACTACTTGTACACATCCCGTTCCACACACTGTAACCCATTTAGCACAGTCTATATAAACCCTGACAAACCATTGTCTAAAGAAGTCTTCTTGTGTATCTCATACTGATCACACCGCTCGTGCCCTTCGTGTCGCACCTAAGCACACATCTCTTGTATACCCGTCTCTATGTGTTTCTAATAAAGTCGTCCTTTGAATACAACTTGTGTCACCTTATTCATCGTAAGCCATCAGTCTATCTTGCTACAGTTTAGCCGAGAGTTAATCAAGCAAACCATCGACCGGATTCTGGGTAAGCGTAAGACACACGATTGTGACAACTAAGAACACGACGCGCGCTATACACATCACAATTAGTCTGCACAACTAATTGTCAGTACATCGCGTCTTCACCACGTATTTACGTCATTACATTCAAGACTCCATATACGTCTTCACCACGTATATACGTCACGATTCCGACGTAGTAACGTATTTACGTACAGCAACGTAAAGACGTCGCAAGTACTCAAGACTTCCAAACAACCACACATTGTGCGTTCGGCACCGATCTACAGTCGCCTGCGCGCCATCACCGCAGCGCAATCGGTGAACCAGAAACCGAACGCCACAAAATACTCTAATTATAAAATAGAGTCTTTGATGTTACGTGCATGATATAATATTTTACAATAAACAAGTTATAGTTATTCACTATTTTATAATGTATAAATTAAAACATTAAAAATTTTTAATATAATACGTAACCAAATACTGTATAACAATTATACTGTATAAATATTGAGCTATTATTATATGTTATTTTAAAAGTTTGAAATGTTGCAAAATAAATATAACAGAATTTAGTTATATTGTAAGATAATTACTAGCAAGCGCAAAATTTAATAATTATGCAAATGTGTGTTTATAAATTAAGCAATTTATAAATACTTACTGTTAAAATTATTTAAGCCAGAATATTGTTCCACTTGTAGCCAATGATTGATGTTACTTTTATCAGGCCCACCAGCAATCATTCGCATCGACGCGTCATTGCCGGGAAACAAATAGCCTGTCTTTTTGTTTCTGACCGCGTAAAATAAGCCAGTATAAATTGGTATACGTATGCCGTCTTTTGTAATTATTCGGTAGTCATGATTAAATTGTACAGATGATGCGAAGCAAATGAACAATATATACACCACGATCATGTTTGTTTTAATGCTTGTTGATAAAACTGAAACGCAATAAATTAAAATGTTGCTATTTAATTTATATAAATCATAAGCAGTGGTAGTAACCTTTAATAAACCTATTATTATAAAACTTACTAGAAACTAATAGTGTTGAGGTTGAAATTTAATATTTATTTTGATAAAATATTATTGTTAAAAACCGTTTGTATAGAAATTAATTATTATATATTGAATTAAAGGTTATTCACTGTAAATATATGTTTATAATAAGTATCTTATCGATTATAAATATACTTGATACAATACATTTTATAAATCTTATTATACCTGTAATTGCAGTTCGAAGACTCAATTCATTTATTTGAACATGATAGTAAGTCTTCCATTCATAACTGCAACAACCACAAATAATTGTTATCTATTATTGCTATTTTTAAAAACAGATAAGGGTAAAATAAAAACTTAATAAATAAGCATTTATTGCCTTGCAATCTATTTATAAATATAATGTTAAAACTTTTAAATGCATCTGATAATTTCTCGGATTAACAAATATATATTAACTCCTTTTTATAGCAGCATTTTGTACATTGTTAAATATACTAAATATGCTAAATATAAATTAATAAATTCAGATAAATAATATAAATAAAATGAACTTGGCACTTAATAGAGATAAACTTGTTCATGTACTTAATTACAAAATAAAATCAAACAGCTGATAATAAAATTAATCAATCTATTCTTCCAACACATCATAACTACTGTACAAAACATTTCGCTAATATACTGCACAAATACAGAGAAAATTTACGCTAAACCAAAATGTACAGTATACTACTATCGCTTCTCGCATTAGCTACCGGCGCGCTTGCCGAGCCGCGAGTGGTGTGCTACTGGTTCCCGGGCGACGGGCCGGCGTCGAACATCGACGCCCAGGTATGCACGCACGTGATCTACGCGTTCGTGACGCTCGACGCGGACGCGCTGACCATTCGCTGGAACGCCGGCGTCCAGACCAAGAGCATACTCGAGCAGATCCAGGCGCTCAAGACCCGTAGTCCAAACATCCAGGTGCTCGCGTCTATTGGTGGCGGCGCCGAATTCGGCGACCCTAAGTACGGCCGTATGGCTACGAATGCGACGGCGCGTACGGTGTTTGTCGACAGTGTCGTCGCGTTTATCAACGCCAACGCGTTCGACGGCCTCGACTTCGACTGGGAGTACCCGGCCTGCCCGGGCATGGTATGCGACCCGAAGCACGCGCCCGAGAAGCAAGGTTTCGCCGATTGTCTTAAAGTGAGTGAGATGTTTATTTTATTATTAAGACGTTTAAACAGTATTTATAAAATTGCAAGTATTAGTAGTACATTAGTTACAAGTACTGGAGTTAGTGTCATGCTAGTTTTATTAGTCCCTAGACTTTAACATTATCCGAACCTAATATTTACACTAAATTTTAAAATAAGAATATTCAACATGAATGTTTATATACACTTTAACATTTGTAAACCATAATTATTTAAATTACGGTAACTATTGTTTTATAATTAAAAAGTATGCGCATCTAATCTATCAAGATTTTAAAGACAATTTCTCAAATATAAGCATGATGAATAGTATAAGTAAACTTAGAATAAATATCTTCGTAATTTTTAATTTATAATACTTCATAATTTAAAAATTTACAATGTAGAAATAATTTAATAACTTAATTAATATAAAATTATATTTCTATTTAGGAACTGAGAGCCGCGTTCGACAAACAAAGCCGTAAACTATATCTATCGGCGGCCGTCAATGCCGGCGCTTGGGTAGCCGACTACGCCTACGACTACCCGACTATGGGAACGTACGGCGATTATATCATGCAAAATCTAACATATAAATGTATAAAATACAATTTATCATGATTAAAAAACAGAGCGCTCGATTTCGTTAATATGATGACCTACTCGGCGGCGGGCGGTTGGATGAACGTAACCGGCCATCACTCGCCGCCCGTCTGGTCCGAACAGCTCATGAACTACTGGGTGTCGAAGGGAGTGCCGAAAGAGCGGCTCGTAATGGGAGTGCCGTTCTATGGCGTCCTATTCAGGCTAACCGACCCGAAACAGCACGGCTTGGGTGCGCCCGTTAAAGGCGAGGACGAGCCCATGACTTACGACGGGATCTGTTCGGCCGTTAAGCTCCAGCACTGGACTAAAGAGCGCTCAGCCAACGGCCCGATTGCATATCAGGACACGCATTGGGTCAGCTATGACGACCCGACCAGTATTGCACTGTAGGTTTTTTAAAATGATTATTAAAGTAATAATAATTTATAAATAATTACATGATAATTAACGAAATAATAATTTAGTGTAAAAAATAATTTGTTACTATTTATTATTGTATTATTTTAAAATAATTGTGCATGTTGCTATGTATAGAAAAGCGAAATGGATTCGCGAGAACGAGTTCGGGGGTGTAATGGTCTGGGAGGTGGGACAGGACGACGTGGCGCCGAACTGCTGCAAAGAGGGGAAGGCATTACTGCACGCCATAGCGTTCGGCCTCTTCGGCAAAGGCGCCGATCCGTCCACTTATGGCTGCGAATAAGGAATTTAATAAAATGTTTTTGTTTTTAAATAAATAAATAAAACTTAATTTCAATTACAATAAAACTTATTGTAAAATTAAAATTCAAACTTGCCAAATTTAACAATTTCGATAACAAGTGGCCCACCATCGTCTCGTCCCACGTCAGGCCTACGGCGGCCATCATTCCGTGCGCGACATTCGCGTCTTTGATCGCCTTTCCGCGCCAGTAGGATGTGATGACCGCGGGTTAAGCAGCCGTCGGCGTATCCGCACGCGATTTCGCCGAATGAGTGGCCGATTATCCGTAGCATAATTAACACTAATATTTAAGTACAATATACTAGGATTACAAAACTGTTTAACTTTTTAATTTGAATTAAGAATACTTTTTCAAAAAATATTGTAGGAAACCAGACATCATAATGCAAAAAAAATGATATTAATATAAAAAATTATATATGCTCAATTTACTAAAAGAAAACTGTATAATTTTCACTGTGTGTTTCGTCCACTATTTAAATTGGACATTATCAATAGCCATGTTGAAATTTCTGCACCGAAATTAATCGGTAAAATGCGTTTGAATTTTTCAATGCAAATGTAATTATGCAGTGTAAAAAACTGCAATAATTTTGTATATAAGCAACCTGATACATAACGTTAGTCATACATTGTTAACAAAATAAAATTCGGAAAAAACCGGAAATAAATAACTGTTAGAAAATAATATTATCTAACATATTAATAGTTAAAAAAATAGGACTTGCCTATTTACCGAGCTGTGGTTTCGACAGCTTTTAAGCAGGCAAGAATGTGTTCTTACCAAGATGAACGGCTAGACACACGGCTAGTTGGTTTTAGTTTATTTGTAGGTTATTTAATTTGCGTAGAATGTAGTGTTTATTTATTTTTTGTTTAATTTAGCTAGATCAGTTTATTAAACTTTAACCTCTAAATAATTAGAAATTTTAGTTAAATAAAACTAGATAATTTATAAATTATTTGCATTTTTTATAATTATGTTAATATTGTATTAGTTAATTTAGATAGATATATTTTGTAGTTATATTTTTTCGCTCGTTTCTATAAAATTTGAGCAGGTTTATTATATATTTTTAGCTAGATATTTATATTTTAATTAAATTAATATGTTAAATAATTTTATTTTCTAACAATTATTTATTTCCGGTTTTATCCGGATTTTATTTTGTTAGCAATGTATGACTAACGTTATGTATCAGGTTGCTTTTATTTACAAAACAATTGCAGTTTTTCACACTGCATAATTGCATTTGCATTTAAGAATGCAAACGCATTATACCGATTAATTTCGGTGCATAAATTTCAACATGGCTATTGATAATGTCCAACCGAAAGAGTGGGCAAAACACACGTATGTCTAGCCGTTCATTTTGGTAAGACCACATTCTGGCTTGCTGAAATGCGGTCGAAATTTCAGCTCGGTAAATAGGCTAGTCCTATTTTTCTAACTTAAATTAAATCAACATTTCTGATAATAATACGTAAGTTTTTATTCTTACTATCTGTTTAAAACAACCATATGAAACTTGATAGTTTATTTTGAAATTTGCTGTTTTACTATTAATTATTATTAATAATTAATTATATTGAAACTATCTATGTAACTAGTAAAAGATTCCAGTTTAATATTCTTTGTTATTAATTTTGAATTAAACATGTGTAATTTTATTCCAAAATAAAATTCAGTAAATACACTTATTAATTTATTATTATAAGGCAGTATCAGATCTCAAATTTGTTATTGTTATTCAAATAAACTTTTAAATTAAAACTTGATTTTTAATGATTTTGAAATTTATTGGTAAGTTAATAATTTAAAATTTAAACTTGCTAATTTGAATGAAATCAATTTGTTTAAGATTAGATTAGCTAGTTTAGGAAAGTTTGAAGTTTCACATTGCTAGTTAAGAATCTGTTTTATATTAACTAGCATAAATTATTAAGTATTTGTTTATTTTAAATTAAAACTTGCTAAATTGCATTTAAGATGCTTAAATTGAAACTAGATAATTTAGGCGAATGTTATATAATATGTTTTTATTATAGTAAATAATTTATAATATATTATGTTTAATACCGAGGCATTTCACTGCATAATAATGTACTAATATTTAGATAAGTAATAACAAAGGTATCTTGGTTTATATACTATATGTAAATTTGAAAAAATGAGTTTATGCGTAATTATTGTAGCATGATAGTATTTTGCACACGTTGTATAGTGTTTAAAAAAATTTGATTCAGAAGTGTATTTTGAAAATTATAGTTAAACATGTGTTTTTGAATTGATTTTTGAATATTCAAATAAATCTATATTTTTGCCTAATTTTCGTACATTTAGTCGTAAATTAATTAATAATTTAATTGTTTTCAGCTGTAAATGAATTAGCGGTAAGTGTGTTGTGAGACAAGACGTGAATTGAATTGCATTAGAGTTAAGTCATAAATATCATCGACTAATATATCATTAATAGAAAGTAAACAAATGAAATATCAATGATTATGTATGCAACTTACGTTACATAATTAAAATAAAAAATACATTCCCTCTTTTATACAGTATAGAATATAAACTCCATACACACCTTAAGACGATTATCTCATGAACCGCTTAACCGATTTTAAAATTTTTTAATTCAAATGTTTTATACATTTGAAGCGCAACTTTCCACAATAAAGTTTTTGTAAATATCTGATATTTTAAAAATTACAGCATAAAACCTTTTTTTAATTTTTCAAATTTGAACTTGATATTTTACATTAATTAATTTTGTATAAAATTAATATTTTAAAAATTAGTAATTCAAATTACAAATATTTTATTATGTAAAATAAATTATAATTTTTTAAATTGTATTTATTATAAAAAATATAGTATAAATCATGTTTTACATAATTTACACTAATATTCCAAAAATAATGCAAACTCGCGTATAAGATAAATTGAATAAAATCGAATAATTTTTCAAAGTAAATTGTAATTATAGATAAGACAACTCCATGTTTGTTATAAAATAAAAATGTATAATTAATAATTAAATTCTATATAATATTAATATAATAAGACAAACTAATTGAATAAAATAATTATTTTGACAAATACTCGCATTCCAGACACGTATATGAAAAGTTTTCAAACTTTAAAATATATGCACATATATTATAACATTATAAATTTTAATTTTATAAATACCTATTTATCTGAGAGATTTCTAAAAGTTATGATGCAATATTTGTGCAACCAACGTGAACAGTCTTTATTGCATCGGATCCATAAATCCCGGTCTAAATCTGAAGGCGAATGCTCTTCAAGACAAATCATGCAAAACGTTTCCAACATTTGATTGAGAATTTTCTTGTTAGCTGTTGACAACAATTTAATTGATTATTGACGTTTAGTGGGTTTCTTAGGGGATTTCAGAGGCGTATGCAATAACTTCATTTGCCTAATTAAGTTTTGCATTTTTGAAGGAGAAGTCTCAGGGGTAGCGACGGTAATTGTAGTGCTAGTTGTCGGTTCAGAAATTTGTGTTGAAGTGCTTGGTGTCGGCTCATTTGACGTTTCGAGCGTTGCTTCGAATGCTTCTGTAAGGCAAGCTCCAAAACCAGACCCTTGACCCATTCGTTGTTTTATTGCTTAATGCGTAAAATTATTTTATAACAATTAAACAAAAATTACAAAAATTAACTCACTTTGCGGCTTTTCCTGAATTTTAATTTGCCTATGCAAAAGACCTTTCATTGAGTGTAGCAAAAACTTGTTAGGGGTATTGATTTGACTCATGTCTGTTTGTTGTTCTATTTGTTCTAGAGCTTTCAACTGTTCTTGAACCTCTGCTTCACTATCTTTAGTCCAAGGAACTGCAGCTCTTAACTGGTTATCTGTAATAACTAAGCGATTCACACCAGTTTTTGTGAATAAGCCCGAAAGACGAAATTCTTTTTGAAGCCATGTGACTTTTATTTGAGACCAACATATTTGCAAAATTTTACACAGATCTTTTCGAGACACAGACTGTTCTTTGATTAAAACGTCTACTAATTTCATAGCTTTTTTCTTTAAACTTTCAAAGAAATTTCCATCTAATGGTTGAATCAAGTAAGTGGCATAGCTTGGAAGTTTAAATAAAACAACATTGTATTTGGTAGCTAATTGTCTCAATTTTTTATCTAAATGAGTCGAAGACCCGTCAAATAACAACACAATCGGTCCGTCATAGCTCGAAGGTCTGTGTTTATTTGCTTCCGGAACAAATACAGTTTTAAACCACTCACAAAACAAATTTGAATTAATGAAACCCGATTTGGTTGCATAGTAATGGGCGACATTCCATTCTTTGTAATGTTGAGGAACTTCATTGTTTGAACATTTATAAATGAGAAACGGACTCATAACGTCACCGAACGCGTTTCCAGAAACTAATACAGTCGTGTATTCTTTAGCTGAAGTGTAGCCAGTATTGTATTCATTTCTTGGACCTTTTGGAACAATAACATGCAATTGATTTTGTTGTAGACACATTCCGGTATCATCTGCATTCCAAATAATTTTTCGCAGTATTTCGTAATTTTCTATTTTGGAAATGTCCAAACCCGTGTACTTAATAAGAGCCCATTCCTAAACATCGTAAAAGTCGTTTACCTTTTATTCTTTAGCATGCACAATTGCATTAAAATTAGTATTGGCACAAATATAAGCGTTCAATCAAAGCTATCAAATCGAAAGAAAGAAAATTAAGAAATTAAATGCAAAAATGTATTTCAAAACTAACAAAAATTAGCAATTTACCTTTTCTTCTCTGCCATTACACCAGAATTTAGTCCAACTGAATTTTAAATGTATTTTAATAAAATTAATTCCAAAAAATTTATGTTTTTGAAGTTTATTCAATGGAAAATACTTCAAAACTAATTAGTAAAATTTCTTATTTAAAATATTATAAAACTTACTTCCTAAATTAAATCTCTAATGCAAATATTTACAAAAGGATTTAAAGAACAATGACAGGATTAAATTAAAAATTTTCCATTCTCTTCTTTATTTAAATAAAACAATTCAATCTTGTTTTTACATGCTTTTCAACTACAATTTAATAAATATATAATAATTAAAAAAATATATTAGATAATTTTTAATAAAAACGTAACGTTATTTGCATATAATCTAGAATTCACAATCAATAGCAATGGTTAGGTACAATATAAACTTTTTAGATTATTTTAATATTTTATTTGTTAATAATTGTTATGCTGAAATTTTAATTTTATAATTATAATTTATAATTTAACATTTTATAATAAGTTTACAAATAAAGTTTATAGAATTAAATGATTAATATTTATTATTTTAAAACAATGTGTCTATCTTGTACTTAAATGTTTATGATATATTAATCGATGATATATTAATCTTGACTTTTATTGCTAAAAGATTTTGTATTTCTAATCAAATTTAGCAAATACTGAGACGAGAGGGTGAGTCGATAATTGAGTGAAACGAGTGGTCATTGCCTTCACATTCAGCGTATCCGTCCGTTACGGTTTAGGAAGTGCGGGAGAAAGGAGAGTACTGTTCGGTTGTCGTCGGCATCACTGCCTACACTACCACCACTACTATTACTACCACAACAACCTGTCCGTCCACTACGATTTGGGAAAGCAATGGCGAGAAGAGAACGCTGTTTGAGTATCGTCGCCATCACTGCCACCACTACTACCACTACTAATATCAATACACTTGTTCGTCCGCTAAGGTTTGGGGAGAGCAAGAGAAAAAAAAAGCGCTGTTTGGGTCTCGTCATCACCGCCGGTACAACCACCACAACAACAATCCGTCCGCTTCGGTTCGGGTGCAAGAGCGGAAAAGAGAGGGAGAGAAGTAAGCGCTGTTTGGGTGTCGTTGCCATCACCGCCACCACTACTACCACTACTACCACCACAACACCTGTCCGTCCGCTACGGTTCGGGGCGAGATGTCCAAACAGGATGATAAAATCGAATGGCCCGTAAGTGAAACGGATACCAATTCACGGCGCTGAAACCACATCCGGCAAATACATTCGGCGCTGACGACACGTCCGGTGAAAACAAAGGAATGAGTGGAAGAGTAAAGAAAGCCAAACACACTGATATAGGTGAAGAAGTTGGCACAACAAACACATCCAATGCGACTAACATATCTGGCCGTATTAAATCAAATGCGGAAAAGCGTAGAAGCTTGAGGCCCGGGATGGGAAGGAACACTGCGGAACCAAACACATCCCGTTGGCGAATACGATCGGTAATTAAATGGGTTTTCCGTAATGCAACCAAAAACGCTAATTAACGTAAAGAAGGTAATTTATTAATTTATGTTAAAATACTAAATATTCATGTTGTATTCTTGGTTTTAAATGGTAGAGTGTTTAAATAATAGAGAACTTATTAAATTGAAGAACGTTAGTGAACAACATAACAGTAAAACTTCCACTACTGGTAGAAATGGTAAACTTTGGCAAACATATCAGGTTTTAACATAACTAAAAAGCGTTACTGAAGTTTGTGTTAGACCTTACAATAATTCGGGACTTAAACGTTTTGACGTTGTAATCACACGCCCCGGCCTCGCATTAACAATTATTTACAAAAGCGGTAAAACGAAAGAAGAGGATTATTATAAAATCGACTACACTGTTCGTTGAGTCACATATAAAAATGGGACAGATATAATATACGCGTTCTTAGTTTGCTGATACGGATGGAAAGGCAAATAAGTATGCTTAATACGTGTATAATATTTAAAATATATTATTAATGTTTGTTAATAATAAAGGTTCAATACAATGGAAACGCGTGATAATTTTTTCAAAACTGAGGCATCCGATAGATTCACAAATCCGGAGCTTTTTGCCGGTTTTGCCAAAACGTTATTATTTTTGACGGCTACGCGGTCCACATTAGGCGGCGCTAAGAGTTACCGCATTGTAGAGATTCGAGAAAAAGAGTTGCGGAGTAAATGTCAGCTCAAATTACTTGCATTACTACAAAAGAACAAAGCTTTGAAACAAATTAAAAGATAATTGTGTTAATAAATGATTCTATGTAGCACATTAAAATAATATATCAATAGAAAAAGTTATTTTGACGTGCATACCGCCGACATTAACAACTTTTGAGAGGTCTGCGAAATGTTGACACAACGCTTTCAATCTGGAGTTGTGTTTTACTCAAAGATCATCGGACAAGCGTTCGGTGTTTACGAAAGCTCATACAAAATAAACCGTTTGTGATTTCGACAAAACAATAGGTTTTGGAAGTGTTTAAACACTCTCAAAGACGGAATGCGATATAGGAAAGGAACGGAGATTTCAATTAAAAATATTGGAAAACAAGAATTGGCGTATGCATGCGTCGTTGTTTATTGCAATCGATGCTCTACGCATATGTAATGGTTTTATTATAGAGAATTAGTGTTTATTTATAGAAACTAACATGAATAATTATTTTAAATTTCAGACATACTTTGGAACCTAATCGTTGAAAGCATTGCGGATTTGAGTCCACCGATGATTATAGCTCAAGTTGGATTGGCGATTTACATAATAATTGAATGTATTTTGGTACTCAAGTTAATTCAAATGATTGTAGTAAACGATTGTTTTGAAAAGCAGTCGATTTCATGGAAGGGCGAGTTAAGTTCGCCAATTATGTTTATTATTACGATTGTAGCGCCAACTTACCAAAAACTCGTGTGGTTAATTAAATTTATTAGTATGAGATTATTTAGTGTTAATTAAAAAATTAATATGTATTTGTGTATATATTAAAATTATATTTTAATTACAATAATTAATTTTTTTTGTATAATTAAATAATAATAAACGTGTATAAATTATTTTTGTTTAAGAATATAAAGTAGTATCAATAAATAATGTATAAATGCGTATTAAAATTAAACGCATGATTATATTTGGCTGATTTTTGGTTTGTGCATATAATTAAATGTATTTTATAAAATAAGTGCGGTTATAGCGCAGCGGAATTATTTTTGTATAATAAAATAAAGTTATAACAATAATTAATGTATAAGAGCGTATAACAATTAAACGCATGATTATTTTTGGCTGATTTTAGGTTTGTGCATATAATTAAATGTGTTTTATACGATAAGTGCTGTTATAGCGCAGGGAAATTATTTTTGCTTTTATTAATTAAGTTATAACTAACATTAATAATTGCATAAATTTCAATAATTTATCATGTATAGAATTAATGTTGCCAAACAATACTTGATACATTTATTTATATTGACATCCATAATTTTTATTTCTTAGTATGCTAATTTAGATTTATAATTTACAAGTTTAAGTTGCAAATATAATTTTACATGTTTAATCTAATTGACATAAATATGCGTTATTACAACACGTGTAAAATTAGTTATATTAATAGCATGTGTAAAGCCAGAACAGGAGTTGCTGTTCAAAATGGATAGGCGTTTTGCTGCCGCCAAACCATAGTTAATAGTTTTGCACAGTTGCAATTAAAATGCAGTTTGTTTTTCAAATCAAATCTTTTATTTAAGAAATCAATTGAATTGAAACTGAATTGAAAGTGTTGGTCAAAGTGACGACAAGTATGCGAATGAAAATGAACACAAAATGAGTGAATGTGTGTCTACTTTAAATAGGACAGTAGTGACCGCTCGAGCCCTGAGCGGCACATCTGCGCCCAATACGTAGGCCATAAATTAGGACACAAAGAGTTTACAATACGATATCAATTATCAATAGAAATACAAAAATAGCTATATAAGATAAACTTGGTGAAAATTATTTGGAAATACCAATAAATATAGACAAAAACAAAATCATAAATGTAAAGTAAGTTTAGAAATAAGTTTAGAATTACAAAGAATTTTAGGCCTCCTTTACATCCTCGAAGGTTAAAGAATTTGCATTGAATTTTTTGTGTAATCTAAGTTTAGAAATATAAACAGTTTTATGTTTTTTACCTGTTTTATCAGTTTCTATAACATAAGAAATGTCTGATAATTTTTATAACACCCTGTACGGCCCAATCATTAACAAATCTAATTTTCTACGCAATTAGTCATTTTTATTTTTAACAAAAACTAAATCTCCAATATCTAGGATATGCGGATTATGCTTGCTATTATAGTATTTTTCATTGAGTTTATTATTTTCTATGCTTTTTTCAAATGTTATTTTTCTAAAATATTGAAAATTTATTGAATGATTATTAGTGATTGACTCGTATGGGTGAATACCGAACATTAAGAACATTCAAAATAAGTTATTATACTATTAATAATTACTGCTACAAATATAATTAACAAATTTTGAAATGACATATTATATTTATAAATAAGCATAAAACAAATACCTGCATTGAGATAATGGCCACGAAGTGGTGAATTTTCTCGTCGAGCACATTCATTAAATTATCTTGTATAGTTTTTGTTTAATTGTTGTTTAAAATTTTAGAATGTGCAAAATGAGATGCTAAAAAGAAGTCAAATAACTTTTTACTCATTATATCTAGAATAATTATTTTTTCATATTTTATTATAACATTATATGTATTTATCATGATTAGAAAGATCTAAAAAAAATAAATATTTGCTAAACCTTTTACATAGTATTTATATTATACTTTTAAAAATTTATTTAAAAATCGATTAATAATATATTGAAACAAATCATTCGCCGACAGCCCTAACCAGAGGCCCAACAGAGCGCCAAAATTCGAGACCAAAGAGATTGCACTCATTTCCGGCTGATATTCGATCGACTGATCCGGCGATCGGTTGTGTTTGATATAAACTTGAAAACTACGATTATCATGTAGCTTTATGCGATTTAATTCAATACTAATATAGTAGTACGTGCGATAACAAGGCTGTTTGCACATTATTTTGCATTTACGTGCAATTTTCAAATTAGTAGCATGCATATATTTTGTTTCATTGCATATAATATCGGCCGACGTGTTTGTGAAGTAGTCTTTTCGCGTTAATGGGATTTGTGTGTAAGGAATGCACTCATAATGTAATGCCTTTTGCATTGATTTAACAAAACATTGATTAATACAATCGGTTTGCGTATTGATGTGACTATACGTGTCGTCCAAATCATATGTTCGGCAATCGCTTTCATACGGCGCCGGCAGTAGTCGTACGGATATGGCGTTAAATGCAATGCGCGTTTCGTAGCCGAATATAATGCTAATTGTATTTATATTATTGTCACCAAGCTCGTTTGGTGAATGAATTTGCATAGTTGTTTTATGATTGTTCATGTGCGAAAATAACTGCCATGGTATTGTTTTGTTGTTATGTTGGTAGGCTATTGCAATATTTTTATAATTCAACTTGATATTTTGCCAAGTAACATTTAATTGACTAAAATATGTGAAATCAATGCGTGAAAAGTCGCCGAAGCCTTGTATTGGCGCCGAATCGACAAGATATTGATTCGCGCCATATATTACGCTCACATCTAAACCAAATTTTTTGCTCATTTTTGGTAAAAATAGTTCATAAAACTCATATAGAGTTAGGCAATATTTTTGCGCGGATAACTTGATAAAATTATCTAATTTGATAATGTTTGTTATTTCATCAGTCGATATATTAGCGTATTTTATATAATTATATTTAAGGTTCGGATAGTTGTCAATAACTGATGGCTTAATATATTTCGGGAATTGCATTGTAATTCCGGGTATTTCTATCATGTTTGATTTTACGATTGTGATGGAAGCAATCATTGATTGGTTTAGGTAAATTATTAATAACAATAAAGTTTGATATGTTACCAAAACAAACATGGTATATACGAAATATTTTTTCTAATTTTATTATAAATATAAATTATAATCGTTATTAATGTCTTAATTGGTATTTTATTACATAACATCATATTAACGATATAATTTCTTATTAAATTTATACAATAGTAAACATTGTTTAAATTTATATTTAAATATTTAAACATGTTATTTATTTGGGTAATGTACTGAATGACTTTTAGGATTGAAATTCCGAACCAAAAGCCTAATAAACCGCTTAATTCGGTTGCGAATGAAATGAACGACAGTTTTGGCATATGTTGTATCAGAATATCCGGCGATATATTTGTATGAAATAAAACTTGTGTTAGATTTGGATGCGAATATAGATTTGTAACATGTTTAATTTTAAACACATCCTTCACACACGTTATTGGACATTTTTTATAACAAATATTTATTAAATTTGTGTAACTAGCATCTTTGATTGTTGTATTATTATTATAACACAATTTGTTGACATTAATTATATTAAAATATTTCATTATTATTACCATTTTATTCAAATTTAAAATACAATTTGACTTGATAAATTTTATCCCATAAATAACGCATTGATTGATACAATCGGTTCTCGTATTGATTGCATTCATACTATCGATCGAACCATAGGTTCGGCAATTGGTTTCGAACGGCGGCGGCAATAGTCGCACAGATATTGTGTTATAAGTGTATACATTATAACTATGTGTTAATTGTTTTGCGTAGATATCATGATATAAATTTGAATAATCATTATTTGAATGCAGTGATATGTAAATTTTAGTACGATTTGTTTGTTTTAATTTACCAGTAAACAATTTATTATTATTAATAACTGATAATTCAACATTATATTTTAAAGATTTCAAGTTAATTTTATTGTAGCCACTAAGAAATATTGTGCTACATTTTAGTAACGCATTATCGATATTCATAAATGAATAAAATGTACTCTGTTTAAATAAATTAATTTTTTGCATATAGTTTGTTAAATTTATAATGGCAAAATCAATATCAGATTTTAATTTAAATCCAAATGTATTTAGCAATTCATTTGTTGATATATTTAATGTTTTGCTAAATTCGATTAATGGCTTAAAATGTCCATCGATAATTGTTTGATTAATCAAGCTTGTTGAGTTTAATAAATTTAATTTTGAGATGTACTTATTCAATAGACTCTGATATTTGGGATACCATTGGGCGTATGTATACAACGTATGCGATGTCAGCGTCGGATAGCAGACTGTAATCGCAGGCATTGTTTCGCTAATTATTTTTTCGAACTTTGTGTTGACTTTCGTTTCACAACTCATATACTCCGTAAGCAATAAATATGATTGATATGTGAATAGAATTAATGCAAATGTTGTAGCAAATAAATTTCGATTATTAACCTTGTTTGTTTTACCCATATTTATTCAAACAAATAATACAATATTTAAAAAATTTGCAAATTCTAACTTGCATAAGTATTTAATATTTTATTGATTATAAACAGTTTTACGACAATTCCATTATCTTAGATAAATACTTATAATTATATCATTAAAAATAAAACATGCATTGTAATATTTTTTAGTAAATATTTTATTCAAATATAAAAACCAACATAATTGCAAAATCAATTTCTAAGATACAAAAATTTAATGAAATAATTATTTTTATTTAATGTATGTTTTTCAATGTATTAAGATTAATTTATATAAAATAAGTGTCTTGCTTATTTATTTGTTGAATTTAAAAATAAAATTTTAATTGAATTGATTTCTTCTTATAATAAGTTTAAATAAAAATTATAGCATATATACTTTTTACTCTAAAATAAACTTTTATATTCCAATAAAAGTAGTCTAATTAAAAAAATTACTAAAATTTATCATTATAAAATAAACATTTAAACGATTTCGATTCAAAATAATTTCGTAGATATAGTCTAACAATTTTAAAGTTATAAATTATCAAGAGTGTTTTTAGTAATAAAAACAGATTTAATAAATCAAGTTTAATTGAACACAATAGTGGTTAAATTTAAGCATGGGCTAATTAGTATTTTCGGCCGAAGCTAAATATATTGCTGAAGGCATTGCCAAAACCTGTGACAATATCTTCGGCGGCTTTGGCGCCCCCTTTGACGACACCGGCGGCCGCATTGAGACCGCCGTCGATCACTTTGCCGGCCAATTGAGTGCCGCCTTTCACCACATCTTCGGCCACTTTAGCGCCCGTTTTGATGCCGCCGTCGACGGCGCCGATACCCGCCTTAAGCACATCAGTGCCGACCTCAAGCCCGTCGGCAACCATCTTACCGCCCTGGCCAATCACGTCCCCACTCACATTGGCCACGCCTTGGGCTAAACCGCCGACAATCGGTATGTTTTTTACCGCACCTGTACGTTATTCATTAATAAAAGTAGAATTGAGCATGGTTGTTTAGTATGCATATAAATTAGCTAGCTTACCGCCAATTCCCTGTACCAGACCACTCGCGGCACCAGTACCCTCGCCGATTAGGTTCTTCTCGAGCGCCAACTTAGCGTCGAGTGCTTTGTCGCCCAAGTTGAGTCCGAAGTCGGCTGCGCCGGCACCGGTATGTATTGCACCCGAAGCCAAATCGCCGCCCATTCCAAGCAAGCCGGTCGCTAAACCGCCGGTGCTCTTAATGGCACCGCCAACTTGGCTGCCGATTTCACCGGCCACTTTGCCCGCTGTTTCCATACCGGCGCCGATAACACCGGTAGCCTGACCGGCAACATCTTTAATTGCACCAATACCAGCTCCCAGAGGACACTCTCCTTTTTTAGCTACCTGGCCTGCAATCAGTTTGCCTTGATCAGCAAGATCGCCAACTACCTGGGTGCCGGCTTTCACTCCACTCTCGAGAGCGCCTGTAGCTCCCCCAACAACATCCTTGGCCACACCAACACCAGATTCCAAACCTCCCTTTCCCTGAGTAGCCAGACCTGTGCCGACGTCGACAGCGGATTTTAGGCCACCGCTAAGCGCACCGCTGATACCGCTCATGATATCTCCGGCCGCCTGTGCGCCGCCCGTTACCAAACCACCAACTCCTCTAAGGCCGCCGTCAATCACATTTCCGGCTAACTGTGCGCCGCCTTTGACCACACCTTTGGCCACATCAGCGCCCAATTGAATGCCGCCTTTAGCAGCACCGATGCCGCCGTGCAGTATATCGGTGCCCAACTCAAGACCACCTTCAAGCGCATGGCCTCCCTGTCCAATCAGGTCGCCACCCAGGTTGGCCACACCGCTGGCCAGGCAGCCGACAAGCGGCACATCCATCACTGCTCCTGCATGTAAAATACCAATTAGTATTTTTAATATAAAATGCAATTTAGCAAGGTTGTTTTGATTTCGAATGACATTAGCAAGCTTACCGCCAATTCCCTTAACTAAGCCACTCGCGGCACCGGTACCCGCGCCGATTAGTCCCTTTCCGAGCGCCAACTTAGCGTCGAGCACTGTGTCGCCTAGGCCAAGTCCGAAGTTGGCCGCGCCGGCACCGGTATCTATTGCGCCCGAAACCAAATCGCTGCCGATTCCGAACAAACCGCCGGTGCTCTTAATGGCACCTCCAACTTGACTGCCGACTTTACCGACTACTTGTCCGGCCGTTTCCATACCAGTGTTGATTGCTCCAGTAGCTTCACCGGCGACATCCCCGGCCACACCAACAGCAGACTTGAGACCACCGCTAAACGCACCACCAATACCGGCGTCAACACCGACTGAGCCGTAAATATCTTGAACTCCTCGACCAACCGGTTGGATGTTGGCGCTGCTCAGGCATACCAGTGCTGCGATGATCAGGACTTTCATAGTTTCTGTAGGTTTTTAACTTTTTTTTTTTTGTTAAATAAATAACTTTTTTTGTTTAGAAAACTGAATGATAGTAATTGTGATTTTCGCGCAACTTATATACCATGCTTAAATCCTGGGCAAACCGGCGCGTTTTCAAAATCCGTTGTTGTTTTGCACAGTTGCTTACGTAGATACATGATTAATTGATCTAGGTAGTGACGTTATTGTTAAATTTGCGCAGTTTTTCTAATTAAACAAAATGCAACTGGTTAGTTAATAATACTTTCCGGTATTACCCGGATCACAGTACTGGACGTGTCCAGTTGTTGATGTAATAAATTATCAAGTTGATTTCTTTAATTTAAGATATTTATTTTATCAATTTATAAAATACAAATTAATTTTATAGACAGTATATTTAATATAATATATATAATTAAAAAATTGTTTTTGTTAAAAATATTAAAAATAAAAAACGAATAAAACCAAAATCTAATCTATGTAAAATCAAAAACAAATTAAACAAGAAAAATTTCGCACCGATATTATATATAAAGATTGTAAGTTATATGAATATATGGACTAAAAAGTAACTTATAGCTTTAATTCAAAAACAGTTTTATTTTCTTTAATATAAAACTATTTACAAAACAAATATTTTAATTTTAAAATTAATAAATTAGCATGTATCATTAATAAATCATAGTTTGCTTCCCATCGGTGAGCACAATTAGCAAATTCGGTGCCGACTCCTTATCGCCGGCCGGTTGGCCATGGATTACCCGCACGAGAGCAGCACATATAACAAATCAATGCCAAACTGTTCTAAGATATACCAACTGCCTACAGTACAATATAATAGTAGAATGCTTTTTAATGGGCTATAATTTTATAAATTATACTGCATATAATTTTAATAAAAATCAAAATATTTATTAATATATTTGGAAATTTTATTATTAGATAACAAAAGAACTAATTGTAAATTAGTGGACAATATATTTGTTTTTTTGATTAGCAAGAAGTAAAATTTAATTTTAACAAGTTTAATTAACAACTAAAATTTAATAACAATTTAGTAGGAATTTGCGCATGGTTATATTTAGTGTTTGCCGAAGCTGAACATTTTGCCGAAGCCGCCGATGACGTCACCGAACGCCTTGGCGCCGCCCTCGACGAGACCGCCGACAGCCTTGGCGCCGCCGTCGATCATATCGCCGGCCAAATGAGCGCCGCCCGAGACGACACCGGTGGCGAGGTCCTGGCCGAACTTGATGCCACCTTTCGCCGCGTCGAGACCCGAGTCGAGCATTTGGGTGCCGGCGCCGAGACCGCCCTTCAACAGATTACCGCCCGTCTTGGCCAGATCGCCGGCCATTTGCGCTCCACCCTTGGCGATACCGCCAACGATCGGGATATTCCCGGCCGCATCTGCGCGCGAATTATAATTGATCAAGTTAGTTATATAAGAAAACTAATAGTAATATACATTATATAATACTGTATTACACTATTTATAAATAGATAGTTTGTTTTATATTTGGATTTTCAAAAATCGCACTTGGCGATATAAGTAAATAAGTGCCATACTGTTTAATATTGAGTTGTTTCATCAAGCGAGATTTTGTTTTCGAAAATTCCGAATTAATAAAAGCATGCTAATTTTAAACATGCAAATTGCGCGCAAACTTACCGCCGACAGTGTTGGCAATATCGCTGGCGAAACCGGTGCCGGCGTCGATGCCAGCCTGCTCGAGTTTCCATTTGGCGGCGAGCGCACCCTTGGCCACGTCGACTCCGGTGCCGGCGGCGCCAGCGCCCATATTGATACCGCCGTTGACCATGTCAGCGCCCGTTCCGATCAAACCGCCGGCCATACCGCTGGCGCCTTCGATGGCACCGCCGACCTGACCGGCAACTTCGCCAACCTGTCCGACCGCACCGCCAACTTGACCGAGCACCTGCTTGCCCATGTCGATACCACCTTCCAAAGCAGCCTGTCCCTGGTGAGCGACATCACCGACCACATCCATTCCTTGTTTGATACCGCCCTGGACGGCGCCGATACCACCTTCCAAAGCAGCCTGGCCTTGATGAGCGATTTCACCGCCCAGCTCCATACCAGTCTTGATACCGCCCTGGACGGCGCCGACACCAGCCTCTAAACCAGCCTGCCCTTGGTGAGCTAGATCACCGGCCACCTCCATGCCCTGCTTGAGTCCGCCTTCCAAAGCAGCCTGGCCTTGGTGAGCGACATCGCCGATCACCTGCTCGCCCTGTTTGATACCGCCCTCGAGCGCGCCAGTAGCCTGTCCGGCGAGATCCTTGCCCACACCGACAGCCGACTCCAAACCTGCCTTTCCTTGATAAGCCAGACCTTTGCCGGCGTCAACAGCGCCGCTAAGCGCACCGCCATACGCACCGGTATCTACGCCGTAGCTAGCTTTGGCGCCGTTGCCGTTGATTGAGGCGTCGCTCTTTACACCCATGGCGTCGATGCCAACCGACCCGTCGATGTCCCGCGGGATACGGCCCGGCAGGAACTTGGCGCTGCTCAGGCATACCAGTGCTGCGATGATCAGGACTTTCATAGTTTCTGTAGGTTTTGAAGTCTTTTGTCGTAAAAACTTTTTGTTCAGAAAACTGAATGATTAGAATGTGGTTTGGCGTCGGCTTTTATACCATGTAAAAATCCGTGCAGATTGTCTAGTTTTTGTGCCCACTTGTTGTTTCTACATGGTAATTGATAGCTTACGTATTTTACTTGATTAATTTGATTTGTGTAGTGATTTGTGATTTATTATTAAATTTGTTGGATTTTTCCTAAATGCGCATTGATAAATTAATATTTTTGTTAAATTTTACAATTGCACTAAATATATTTCTGCTATTAAACTTGATGTTAATATGTAAATTTTATCAATTTTATTGTATGATTTAAATTTTATATTATATACAGTGTATATACCGGTCCACTAATGGCTGCGAATAATTGATTTGTTATATTATGTTTAGTTTATAATCAAATAAATAGCTGTGTCAATTTAGCTGTCAAATTTGCTCAGTTGTTTTGTAATTAATTAAAATGTAACAATATACGTTAATAATAACAATACCCGGATCATAACGCTGAATTACGTCCAGTTGTTGCAATTAAAAATTTCAAGGTTAATTTATAAAATCGAGAATTAAAATGGAATAATACTATTTTGCACGAATTTTTGACTCATTTAATATAAATCACATCAAAATTGGATTAATATAGAGATTAAAACTTAATTCAAAAATAGTTTTATTTTATTAATTAAAAAATAAATTATTTATAACAAAAATATACATTATAATTTTAAAATTGTCTTGATTTAATAAGCTTCGCATCGTTGAGAAAAGTCAGCAAATTCGGCGCCGACTTGTTGTCGCCGGCCGGTTGGCCACCGGTTCGAAGAGCGCGTGAATCGCATTTAAGCGCCGGTAGGTTGACCTAGCGACTAATATACAGTATGACTGAATAAGCAATACAACGAACTAGGCGCAGGCTCTCGCGATGAGCACCGGTATCCATGCGCACCTGTATGTTTCTAATCTAGCGCCCGTGTTCTGACCCGGAGTGTTGGTCTTGAGCGCTCAGGCATCGAATCAGCCAACTTGTGCCAACTCTACCTACTCGGCCACGTATTACAAACTAACTTAAACAAAATGTTATGCCGGTGCGCAGCACCAGATGCTCGAGCACCGCAACACTCGCCGATACTTAATACAATTTAATAGTACAATGCTTATTATTTGCTATAGTATTAAAAATCATACTGTACATAATTTTAAAAGTAATTAAAATAATTTATTAGTATATTTAAATTTGTTTTATTAGATAACAATAGAAATAATTGTGAATTATGAACAAGATACTTTTTTTTTTGGTTAGACAGAAGAAAAATTTAATTTTAACAAGTTTACTCAAAAATTTAGATTTAATAACAATTTAGTGAGAATTTGCGCATGGTAATATTTAGTGTTTGCCGAAGCTGAACATTTTGCCGAAGCTGCCGATGACGTTACCGAACGCGTCGGCGCCTCCCTTGACGAGACCGCCGACGGCCTTGGCGCCGCCGTCGATCATATCGCCGGCCAAATGGGCGCCGCCCGAGACGACACCGGTGGCGAGGTCCTGGCCGAACTTGATGCCGCCCTTCGCCGCGTCGAGACCCGTGTCGAGCATTTGGGTGCCGGCGCCGAGACCGCCCTTCAACAGATTACCGCCCGTCTTGGCCAGGTCGCCGGCCATTTGCGCTCCACCCTTGGCAATACCGCCAACGATCGGGATATTTCCGGCCGCATCTGCGCGCGAAATATATTTGATCAAGTTAGTTTTATACATGATACCTAATACTAATATACATTATATAATATTACACTATATATAAATAGCTAGTTTGTTTTATATCTGGACTTTCAAAAATCGCACTTGGCGACATAAGTAATTAGTGCTATATTGTTTAATATTTAGTTGTTTCACCAAGCGAGATTTGGTTTTTGAAAATCCCAAATAAAAAGAAACATGCTAATTTTAAACATGCAACTTACCGCCGACAGTGTTGGCAATATCGCTGGCGAAACCGGTGCCGGCGTCGATGCCAGCCTGCTCGAGTTTCCATTTGGCGGCGAGCGCACCCTTGGCCACGTCGACTCCGGTGCCGGCGGCGCCAGCGCCCATATTGATACCGCCGTTGACCATGTCAGCGCCCGTTCCGATCAAACCGCCGGCCATACCGCTGGCGCCTTCGATGGCACCGCCGACCTGACCGGCAACTTCGCCAACCTGTCCGACCGCACCGCCAACTTGACCGAGCACCTGCTTGCCCATGTCGATACCACCTTCCAAAGCAGCCTGGCCTTGATGAGCAATACCGCCGACAACATCCATGCCCGTCTTGATGCCACCTTCCAAAGCTTCCTGTCCCTGGTGAGCGATACCGCCGACCACATCCATGCCCTGTTTGATTCCGCCCTGGACGGCGCCGATACCACCCTCCAAAGCAGCCTGTCCTTGATGAGCGATTTCACCGCCCAGCTCCATACCAGTCTTGATACCACCTTCCAAAGCGGCCTGGCCTTGATGAGCAACATCACCGACTACGTCCATGCCCTGCTTGATTCCACCCTGAACGGCGCCAATACCACCTTCCAAAGCAGCCTGTCCTTGGTGAGCGATTTCACCGCCCAACTCCATGCCCTGCTTGAGACCGCCCTGGACGGCGCCGACACCAGCCTCCAGACCAGCCTGGCCTTGATGAGCGAGATCACCGGCCACTTCCATGCCTTGTTTGAGTCCGCCCTGGACGGCGCCGACACCAGCCTCCAGACCAGCCTGTCCTTGATGAGCGAGATCACCGGCCACACCCATGCCCTGTTTGAGTCCACCTTCCAAAGCAGCCTGTCCTTGGTAAGCGAGATCTTTGCCCACACCGACAGCCGACTCCAAACCAGCCTTTCCTTGCTCAGCCAGACCTTTGCCGGCGTCGACAGCGCCGCTAAGCGCACCGCCGAGCGCACCGGTATCTACGCCGTAGCTAGCTTTGCCGCCGTTGCCGTTGTACGAGGCGTCGGCCTTCAGACCCATTCCGTCGATGCCGACCGACCCGTCGATGTCACGCGGGATACGGCCCGGCAGGAACTTGGCGCTGCTCAGGCATACCAGTGCTGCGATGATCAGGACTTTCATGTTTTCTCTGAGTTTTGGAATTTTTTGTTGTAAAAACTTTTTGTTCAGAAAACTGAATGATTAGAATGTGGTTTTGCGGCCGGCTTTTATACCATGCAAAAATCTGTGTGAATTGTCTAGTTCTCGTGTAGACTTGTTGTTTGTGCAGTGTAATTAATTGCTTACGGATTTTGCTTGATTAATTTGGTTTGCGTTGTGACGTTATTGTGAAGTTTGTGCAGTTTTGCCAAAATTCGTTTTGATGAATTAATATGTAGATTTTTAAATTATTTTAAATATAGTTTACCATGATATTTAATAATAATTCGACGAAATTATATAGTTTATAATTTTATGCATTTAGATTTAACGTTTATACCTATAATAACGTAGGTTAGTATATTATTTATGGACATCTATCATTCATTATTAATATTTAGATAATTATGCATGTTGTTCTACTATAGTATTTCTATTTTAAATATTTTATACTTGTTAAATTTATTTAAATAATATTAATATTTATTTAAAATCATTATTTTAATACTGCATAATAGCTTAAATACTTCTTAAAAAGTTAAAATTTTGCTATGTAGAAATAGTTTGCAAATAATATATTGGCAAAAACAGTTGACATAATGACAATTATTGTGAAACATATCTGATTTAATTAATTACTACATTTAAAGGTTGACTCGTCTTGTGACACTGTATTAATTGTCAAGGCAAGTGAAACATGTTATTTTTGCAACTGCTACTATTTTTTCAATGTAAGTAGTTTTATAAAAAAAATTAATAGTTTCATATTGTTATTTTTGTAAATTTATATTTTAAGAAAAATAACTTAATATATTAATTATTATGAATTAATATAAAATGTAAATTTAAAAATATAATTTTAATATTAGAATTATTATTTATTAAAATATATTCTTATATAATATTTAAACTTATTATTATTATTTGCGCATTTGATCAATATTAATTAAATAAGCTTTACGTCAGGATAAAACATTCAGATGTTATTCCATGGAAAAGTTTTTGGCATGTTAGATTAATGTATAATTTTATACCTTTTAGTGATTTACATTTTACAATGTTATTATCTTTATTCTTTATTTAATTATTATGTAACTATTATGAAACAATATGATATTTAGAACACTTATAATTAAAAACTTTATAATTGCATAATTTAGGTTAAACAAGATATTTTAAATTTTCTACTAACTTATTTTAAAAATAGCAATTTTAACAACTAGTTATTCATTAAATTGATTTGATTATCAACTTTAATTAGCTCATGTTTTTAAAAAATTCTTATTACAATGTTTATAATATGCAATCCTGTATTGATTTAGTAATAAAATATTTATTATAAAACTTTACATTAGAAATAACATTTTAAAAATTAAATATTTTATATGATCGTGCTAAGCTTTACAATAAATCATTCTAAAGTAACGAGTATTTGTTAAACGTATATTGATAACGTCAACTTGCAATGTAACAAGTAAAACTTTTTACCTGTAAGCTTAATTTTACAAAGTTTAATATACTTAATAAAATTTTACAAATAAACTAAAAATTATACAATATATAATTTAATTTAATACTGTAATAAGTATTATTAATTGTTGTAATTAATATCTGAAAAGTTATCTATATATTAATTAGTTTGTTTATGTAATATTATCTAGTAAGAAAATTACAAAATATATACTTATATAATATTAACAAGCACTTAAATAATATTTATCAAGCACAAAAATAAGTTTTACTATTGCTAGAAACAAGCAAATTCTATAATAACTAAGTAAAATGTACTGTTTTTGTTCTACCAAGTGATATTATATAATTTTTATCATATATTTATCCGTAATTAATTACTTAATCATGTTATTTAATACAATTTAAATCAGTTTTATATTGTTTTTAAAATTTTATCTTGCTAAATCTTTAGCCTTGTAATGTTACATACGTACATGCGTGTCAAAATTCTTTGAAAGTACATTCTTAATTCAGTGATTCATTTGTTACCTTTATCAATTATCAATAGAAAAATTAAATAAAATAAATGAATCATTTATTTTAGCACGCTCATTACCAAAATAAACCTCGCAATTGTGTAACTCTGCACAAAAAGGATTCAAATTTATCTAGATTAAAAATGAGTCATACTGTTTCAAAAGAATATTGCCTATAGATTTTCAAGTTACATTTTGGGCTAGTAATTTATATATAAAATTAGAGTTATAAAAGATTAATAGTAAATGTAACATGTTAGATAATAAATGGATCAATTTATATATAATAGCATCATAACACATAATATTTATTTAGTTAGAAACAAAAATAATTAGAGTTATTTTTTTGAATAAGCTAATATTAATTTTTACAATGCACATAATAAATGTTTGTTCAGTGTTAATTTATGCATGTTTATTCAATGCAATTACGGCGGACGACGAGTTTAAATGTATTAATGACGAGAAGGTGAAACAATGCGTTAAGCCTACCGATGCGGGTAATGACAAGAAAGCAGATTGCTGTAAATCATGGCTAATTCTTCAATGCAACGGGCTAGTTGCAAAGGTATTTTAATTTTATAAAATTATTTAATATAATTATGTAATATTATGTTTATTATGTTGGGCATATTTTTATAATTAACCAAACTAGTAACAATTATAGTAAAGTTGTAAATTAATAACAGATTAACCATTATCATAATTGTATGGATTTTCAGCCGCGTATTTAAATACAATGCACAAATTATATTGTTTATATTTATATCGCTAAACGAGATTTTTTCCATAGTATTTTTACATGCTAATTTTTGCAATTTAATTATTTAAATGTTTAAAAAATAACTCATATTGCTTTAAAACTTAAATTATTTTTATATGGCTTCAATTCATTTAGGAACTTTACTAATTTATTGCAAATAAATAAACATGTTATTTTTGCCCATTATTTTCTATAGAAAAGATTATCTGTGATAATTTGTATATTAGTTAACATATTCAAAATTGCTCTAGTCAATAGTTGCGGGGGTGGATTCTGAGCAAACTGAATTAAAGTTTGCCAAAATCGGTCAACCCGTTCCCGAGAAAATGCGGGTTTAGAGACCGCGTTATTTTCGGGAAATAGTGTATATATTGTATACTGTTTATATCAAATTTATAATACTGTATATTTATTGCAGGATACTTGCTCGGATGATGTGTATAAAATGTTTCAGAGCCTGGGCGACGCGGAAATCGCGAGCAACTGGAATGGTACCTGCGCGGATTACCCGTATAGCCACGTTCAAGCGGATTGCAACTTCGAGGGTACCTGGGTGTCCGGCCCGCCTCCTACCTCCACCACTCCTATAAGCACGAGCACTGTACCGGAATCGACCACTCATAGTGGTAGTGCGCAATTAGCGCAAAATTTTGCATTTATTTCAGTAGCATGTTTATTTTTGATGTTAAATTTTAAATATTAGATTGAAATAAAGTTATAATGATTTTAGCATTCAGAAATATAGATTTATTTATTTATTATATTAGATATTATTTCAAATTAATTTATTATACTGTTTATAAATTAAATTACATATAATGATGTTGAAACAAAGTATATAAAAGTAATTTAATGCATAAATTATTTAATTATAGTTTAAAATTACATAACATAATTATAAGCAAGGTAGAAATATAACTGCTAGTTACTAAAATAGATGACGACGGTGCAGTTTTACCAAGACACTTATCCGAATGATACTGCTTATCATAACAAACATTACCTTTCTTAGTGGCATCATAGATATTAATGTAATAATGCGCTGCTAATTTATCTTGATCAGTTTGGTTACATAACTATAAACAAATAAAATTTTATAAAATTACAACTTGTATTAAAAATCAAACTTGCTATAAATTTTACCATGAAGAACGGCTCAACACAGTCGAACGCGTTCCATATTTGGCAACATGCATCTAAGCCGGGAAAATGTCGCAGATAATTTCGGCATGCATCATACGACGCGTTCGCGGCGATTGTTTCAGTGCAAAACGGTATTAGATATCCATCGATCACAGTGTCATTTTTAAATCCATTAGCATGTACATAAGTACAAAAAATTGTTAAAGCAATAAAACACGTTATAAGTTTGTACATTTTTATTCTTGGTATGTTAATTTTAAGCAATGAATTAGTAATAATAAAACGTAGTTATATTTATACTTTGTGAAGAAACAAATGAATAATTGATCTGATTAGTTTTATCTTTGTTGTAGAAACAATTATTACTCAAATTTAATACTGTATAATATTTGATTATACTTTACATGTACATTATTGCAAAATAAAATGAAACTATTGTTTTCAAATAAAATAGCAGTGTGAAATTAATATGATTTCATAAATTAAATAATAATGCTAATCTCATAAAAAATACAATCATACAATAATTATTAATACACTGTTTATTATGATCGTAATTAATACTTGATTTTATTTATTGAATTAAAAACCATCATGCAACTTTATTTGTAAAAATATGTATAACAATATTATCATTGACAATTTTAGCAATATATTATTAAAATATAAATATGTGCATTGTAGTTATTTAAAAATATTGCCAATCGCGCCGAACGTGCCGGTGACGACACTACCGGCGGCGCCGACTACACCGCCGACAACGTATGTCCCGGTTTTAACCGTTGTGTTCACGACACCCACACCCATGTCGACGGCGACGCTACCGGTTTTCGGCGCCGGCGTATTGCCCCCTTCTTCCGGTACTAGATCTGCACATGTAGTCACGACGCCCGAGCCAATGTCTAGTGTACCTTTTACCAAGCTCGCGCCGCCACCCACCAGGGTAGTTGCCACGCCTCCGGTAAAGTCGACAACACCGCCGACTACTTGTGCGCCCGGCACCGGCACAGCGTTTATTATATCTACATAATATAAATAAATAGTTAGTAAATATAATTTATACTGTGTACTTATTTTGTACATATTAAATATAGTGTAGTTTATAAATAAATAAGTATATTTTTGAAGGTTAAATTGAAATACAACGCTCTTTGTTAAATTTTATACAGTAAACTTATATATGTAACTATTATGTTTATTTATTTTATAACATCCTAATTTTAACACATACCCGATGTAACGCCAGTAGTTGTTTTAATACCGGTGCTTGTCAACTCTTCGCCAAAATCAATCAAGTTATATTCTATTCCGTTATTATCGTTTGTATTAGCTTGATTCATTTTTTATGTTTTAAAACTTAATATGTTTAACTGAAATTCGAATTTATTTTTAACGGTTATTTTAGCTGTTTCATTGTTTAGCAGAAATTGTACAGGTATTATTTACGATTGTACAGGTACAAATGTGAGTCATTATTGTTTATCGCGTATTTGTACAGTTGTAAAAATACTACCACTGTACATTTTATGGGAATGAATGCAAGAACTAAAAACAGCAATCTTGCTTATAAACTTATTATCTTTATTATTCCGGAATTAATTGTTCTAATTTAATTACAAGTAAAATTTATATTTTGATAAGATGTTAATATTACTAAGAAATATTATCTTTAAATTTTTTAATTAATTAATTCTTCTATAATTTATTAAATGAGTATTATGTACTTTGCTCATGTTCAGTTTATCTTTGATAAACTTGGCATTCATCTTTGATAAAAGCTATTTACTGATCCGTAAAAGTTATGCGGTATAAATTTATAATTATAAAAATTATATATATTTTGGTTAAAATCAAGAATAATATATTTATTCAATGTAACAACATAAATAATATAATATTTTATTTATAATAACAAATAATTGGCAATTTAATCTTACCACACAATCTAATCTTTACTTGTTACTTGAAATTTGTTATGAAGTATACAGGTAAATTTATGAAAATAAATAGACAATCACTGAATTATTATTATAGATTGTAATTATTTGTTTAAATTTCATAGATTAGTTGTATTTTACCATTTCAATAATGCAATGTACTTGATAAAATATTGCATTGTTTACGCAAAAAAGATAATGAGTAAAATTACGCCCAACGTTAGCAACAGGTTATTAACCACAGAATCGCCAGCGCAAACTGGTGCATTATACTTGACAGTATCGCAGATATCGCAAACATTGGTTTCCATAAGTTGCATGGTTAAATTCTGCGCGATGATGTAATCGGTCTTGCTGCATAATTTCTATTAAATTAAAAAATGTAAGCAAAAATAAACAAGAATAAAATCAAATAAACATGCTTCAACAATCGGTAGGTAGCAATCCAATTCTGCCCAGATGTAACAGCATTCGAATTCAGTTAGATTTTTAGCATGGTACTTCATAGTCTTGTTCGCACACTCGTCAACTTTTGGCATGACAGTATCCGAGCATTTTTGCGATGGCAAGGCAAACTTGCACTCATTATGCACAAAAGTGTAAACTGGTAGAATAATTACGAGAAAACATATTACACAAATAAGTAATTTAAACATGTTTTGTTTAGAAGTTGTAAAATATAAATGTAAATTGGGTGTAAATATTTTGCATTTTATACTAAAATTATATCGTGATAAATTTTTTAAACAATAGAAAATTGTTTATAAAATATTTATAGTTTGCTACTATTGTTTTTGCAATTTATCTTTTCATTGAAATTTATACATTTCTATAATAATAGATCATTGAGTAAATATACATGTTTATTAATCAATTGGACAATAATAAAATAAATATAGTATATTAAAAAATATATACAACTATATATTTTATATAAATTCTCATTGTATTATCAATGTTAATTTAGTACATAATAAAAAAAGTTAATTAAATTGTAACTATTAAAAAATAATTTTTATTATTTAGATAGAAATTATTATTGGTTTTGTAAATTGATAGTTTTAATTTAACGGTACATTAAAAATATTGTAAAGATGTTATCAAAACAAAATCTTTCATATTAATATGTGTGTCCCTAATAATTTATTTTGGCCAAAATTTTATGATTTAGTTTTAAAAATTGCGCATTGTTAAAAAAATAATTATAACTCTAATTAAAACAGTAAATAAATTTAAATAGTAGCTACTAAAGTTAATTACAAAACAATAAATTAAACAACCTTAAACATTTAAAATTAAATAAACAAGCAAAAATTAATTTTTGTACAAATCTGCGTAATAGCATCTCTCAAAGTTTATAAAACAAAGTTAATGCATATTACGTTTTACTACATATTACATGTTATGTTTTACATCAAAGTTATAAATTATCACAAAAATATAATGTTACTTAGAAATTGTAACAAAATAAAAAAACATATACAAAAAAAAATATTTTGTTACTGTATAATTTTTATTGATACGTATAGATAAAGTAGCCATATATAATCCTCAAAAATGTTATGTTTTATACTAGATACTTAGTTGGTATAGCAGTGAAAAGAATAAATAACTGCATTGGACTGGCAACGTAAAATGTTGAAGTTATATGCTTGGCAATTATTGTTTCTAGCATGTGCGTTTCAGATTACATCTGGAGTTATTTTGGAATGCATGACAGATGAGGCGCAAAGTAAAGCCACCGAATGTTTCCAGAAAGCTATTGGGCATCCAATACCAGATCCGGATCCAAAAGATACTTGTTGCATTTTCTGGGCTACGCTGCAATGCTGGAAAGAATATGCTCACGTATATTTCAATATTTAATTTAATTGTATTATTGTACAGTATATATAACTGGATAATGTTGTAATTTTTAATATTTTTGATTGCTATAAAAAAGGTACAGTATATGGATTCAATGTTCGAAATAATCAATATATTAAACAAATTACTCTTATTTATTAATGTTTGAGTTATTGCAATTTTTGCATTGTTAATAATTTTATACTGTACACTATCATAATTTGTGTAAGCACTATGAACCTTATAATTTATAAATTTGTATCAATAATAATTCAATTACACTGATCGTTTCAATTGATAATTTAGGATGGTTGTTCGGATGATGTGTACAAAGACTTTGTAGACAACGGCAATGAGACAATTGCGAGCGATCGTAGTGGAAAATGTGCACAGTATCCTTATAGCAATGTTAAATCAGATTGCGGCTTTGTTGGCACGTGGAATAGTGGCACATCTCGATATTTTCAAAATTTCACAATGTTTGCAGTACTTATTGCCATTGCAATTTTTTATATTTAATTGGAACAATTTAAATATAAATATTATGAATGTTATTTATGATTTATAATAATAATAATAATACAATTATATTATAGATACAGTATATTATAAATATATATAACTAAATATTTTTGTGCGTAACTATTTATTATATAACATTTTTAAAAATAAATTATCAAATATTATTGGTGTATAAATTGATAGTGGTAATTTGAAATTATGTAAAAAATATTTTATTAATATTTATAAAAATAAAATTATATATATTAATGTTTGTGTCACTGATAATTTTATTATTAAAAAATTTTGATTTAGTTATAAAAATTGCGAATAATTAAATAAGTAATTATACTTAATACAATCAAACTGTAGTACATAATGTTTAGAAATAAAATTAATTATTTTAATTTAATACATAGTTTTTAAATAGAAATTTTATATTAAAAATTTGTTCAAACGTTATACTGTATATTATCTTAAAATTATTTAGCAAGATCATGATTTTAATATTATTAACTGCATTTAATTTATAATGATGTTTTTGTTTATATAGTAATTAACAACACTTTAAAGTACAAGAATGATGAACAGAATAGACATTGTAATTTTGCCTTTTTGTACGGATACTTTTTACAAAATTTTTCAAAATCACTTTTTACTAATTGAGCCATGTCACCATTAATCGTTTTTAAATCATTGCCTTTACAATAATTCTGTAAAAATTTTTATATAATAATTATTATATTATAATTGATTTTATGTTTAAATTTATTTCTACTTATTAGTTTTAAAAATGCAACATTGTATTATATAGTTTGATTTTATACTATGCTTATATTATTAAATTAATTTTGTTATGCATGAAATATTAACTAGTTATAAAAATTTTATTTTTTACAAACCTTATATACTTTTATGCCACAATTAACACCTGACCAAGCGTTGCAACAAGCATCTTGCATGTAATCAGTTGTATTTTTTACCTTGTACAAATCTTTCATACAGGCATACAACTTGCTTGCCGGTGTGGCACCTTTTGCACACGAAGGTACTTTGTGTGTGAAACCTTTTGCAATAAATACACTTGTTACAATAATAAACACTCCAAATATGTTTGTATTCATTTTCAAAAATAATTTTTTAGTTAAAATTATTTATAATTATTGAATAAATAATATTTAATATTATTGTGTTTAAAAAATTATTTTCTTTTATTTATACATGTAAATTGCCAAGGTAACTCGCCGAAATTTTATCATATACTGTATAAATAGTATATATTTATACATTTTAAAATATTGCATATGTTTATTTATAAATAGTTTGTTAGTTTAATGATATATTTCAAATTAATTAGCTGTAATAGATTAATTAAAAATCATATTTATTTATACTGTCAATATATAAATATATTAAAATTACTATTAATTTTACAAGAAATTAATATAATTCATTAAATATTACATTGTTTTTAAATAGAAGTAATAGTTTAATAGTCAATATAACGTTAACCGATAACAACTAATTATTATTAATAAGCACATATATATTCATGTAAACTGTATCATTTTACTCAATAATTTATAGTTATTGCAAATTTGCTGATAATTATAATATGTTTATCTAAATAAATATTTAATATAGAATTCATCAAGCATGTGTAATTTAATTTATTTGCTCGTACAAAAATAAGCGGTAGAATGCATTAATGATTTTATATATGTTTATAAAAACATACGAGTTTTATTATTATTTTAATTAAAGTAAAATTTAAATACAAATGCAATGTAGAAAATAGTAAATAAAAATTTGCTAGGTTGAAATTCGCAGGCATTGCTCCAGGTGCCTGTAAACCCGCAGTCTTTCTTGCTATTTTTATATGGGTAATTTTTGCAATAATTGTCGCAATCACTTTTAACTAAATGTGCATTGTAATCTTCAACCGCTTTTAAATCGTCACTGTTGCAAAATTTCTATAAATAACAAAATTATATTTTTTTTATAAATAAAAGTTAATATTTATGAAATTTTATTATCAATAATAAATTTATTCAAATATTTGCAAGCTGAAAGTATTTACAAAATGTATATAATTTAAAATAATGGAATGTAACATAAGCAATATAAATTAAATAAAATTTATCAAATATTTAAGACTTTATTTAAATTTTTATATCACACTAAATTATTATTATAAAGTTTAATTAATTTTAATTTTACAAAAACTATTTACACTGTTTATATATTATTTACAACTTGTAATTAAAATAAAAATTATTACTATTTAAACAAACATAAAAATTGAATAAATATAATTTTATAATGATTTGTTTATAGATTTATGCTTTTATACTGTTATTATTTTACTAAATAATTTAGTAACTTATGTAAAAATTATACATAATCAATTTAGTAAATCTGGTAAGTAGTAAATCTTACATTGTATATTTTTCCGTCGATGAGTTATACAGATTCATTTTACAAGCACCTTGCTCTGCTAGAGCATCAACAAGTTCACATCTAGAAGCTATATATTCATATCCCATAAGAAAATTTAAACAAGAACTAATATAAATTACAACAAAATTGTTTAAATTCATTTTTTAAAAATTATACATTATATTTCTGCAAATCTGGCAATTTAGAAGTTGCTTTGTAACTTACTTATCAAATTGATATTTTATTTGATATTTCTCACCTATTAGATTAGGTTGCTAGATTTCACTGATGCAATAGTAACTAGTTGCAAAATAACTATATTATAATAAATATGGTGTAGCCAAGTCAAATTCTTGATACTTTGGTTTAAAGGATAATAAAGTGCTTTTTATTAAGTTATATTTAAAAATAAAATAGTAAATATATTAATTTTGTAATTGTAATATAATAAAATATTATTTATGTAATTTAATAAAATTTTATTTATATTTTTTAATACAAAATTTTGTTTCTAAATTATCAAGATGAAAACAGATAATGTTTACTTTGTCCAGGAACCGATAGCTTACAACCCTAGTTCTCAATTCGTTTGAAGCCGCAATCTTTTTTGGTGTTTTTGTACGGATGCTTTTTACAAATAGTAGCCATGTGATTTCTCATTAATGTGTCCAAAGCATGTTTCACAATTTTTAAATCATCGCCTCTACAATAATTCTATAATCAAAATAAAATTTTATAGTTATTATACAAATTAATTATAGTGTGTTTTAATAAAAATTAAATTAAAACGACATTTATATTTTTATAATGGTACAGTGTGACTTGGAAAATTAGCACTGCAAAACCTATCAATCTTACAATAGTGTTATTTTAAAATAATTTAATATCAACATATTTTATATGATTTTAATATACATTATATTATTTGTAATTTTATTATATATATAATTTTGTAAATAATACTAAAATGCTATATTATAATTTTTACACAATTTATTTAGTTTATATTAATACGTATATTATTTAATTAAAATAAATAATAATCTAAATATTCTATAATAAATTAAAATAGTACATAGTCAATATTTGAATATTTGTACCTTGATTATTTTTCTACCACAAGTAACAAGTGACCAGGACTCGCAGCAAGTATCCTGGGATGGGTCCGTTGTATTTTTTACCTTGTACAAATCATTCTTACAAGCTATCACCTTATTCATTGCGATATTTAAACACTCCGGCTCTTTTTGTTCGGAACCCATTGCAAAGATTGCACATGCCACAACAGCGAACACAGCTAATACGATTTTATACATGTTACAATATTATTTTAGTTTAACTGTAGTTTTTATAATTATTTAAATAATTTTTTACAATGTGTCTTTAAGTGAAATTTTATTTCTATTTATACATTTGCTTCATAATTTATTTAAGGTAGATTATCGTTGTAACTAGGTAAAATATTTTTATCAACTTCTTAATAGTAGCAATGCTATGTATATATTTTATTTATTTTAGCAGTAATTTATGTAAAAATATAAATATAACAATATTTAAACTAACATTAACAATAACATTTCTTTGAAAAATGCAATATACATGACAAAATTTCATTGTTTAATTAAATTAATTAATCAACAATATAACTATCAATAGTAACCACAGTTTATTATCCCCAGAATTGCCAGCGCAAATAGATGCATGATAATTCATGGAATTATACTAATGGCAAATATTTGCATTAATAAGTTAATTTGATTAAATTATTTGCTATAACGAAACATAAATTAAATAGAAAATCATATTTATTAATTATGTAAATAATTTCAAAATGAGTAACAGGCAATTTAATGTTATTAACTAAATCTGCATTCTATTTTGGTTAAAATTTTGACAGTATATTCTATATTTTTGTAAATAATACTTATGTATTTTTACGATGACATTAAAACTAGTAATTAGCATGCAGAAATATACTGTATACACGGTTTGTAAGGTCAGACAAAAATTTACGAAAATTATGACCTAATATGTTTATTTTATATCAAGAATAATTTATAAACAAGACTGCCCAGTATGACTTCAATAGCTTTGATACAAATTCCATAATATGTAGTTGATTTTTATCATTTATTTATTAATTAAGTTTGACCACTCATATATATTACCTCTCAATATATACTAAAGCTATACAAAAACTCCACAGATGCGCAAGTAAGGTATACAAAAACTTCACAGATGCGCAAGTAAGGTATACAAAAACTTCACAAATGCGCAAATAGGCTATCCAAAATTCAAATAAGATCATTTAAAATATGCCAAATTTACAGATGCGTTATTAAGCTATACAAAATCAACTAGCCCAGCCGCGTATACCCACTAGCCCAGCACGTATACCAAATACTCCTCCTAAGCACACCAGTCGTTAAATCCACTAGCCCAATGTATTTCCTATGGCAATATGCCCTACACTAATGCACCTCATCCACCAATGTATTCCATTTGTAAGCCATTTCAAATTTGCGCGTTATTAATATAACGCTAAAAATGTGCATTTTTACAATGCTTCCCCCTAAGCACACCAATCGTCCAACCCTCTATCCCAATGCATTTCCTATGGCAGTATACACTTCACTAATGCATACCTTCTGCCAATGTGTTCCAATTGTAAGGTATCTCAAATTGGCGCGCTATTAATATAACGCTAAAAATGCGCAATATTACAATGATCCCCCTAATTCCACCAGTCGCCTAATCCTATATCGTAAATAAATATTATTATTATTATTATATAAAAACAAGAATTCCAATTAATATCCAATAGCTTTGATGCTTAAAAATTTTTCTTAGTTATTTTTATATTA
>JAQIXC010000131.1:0-44966 GCA_034697605.1 Metabelba pulverosa
GGGACCACAACTTCGAGTTCGCGGCCAATATGTGGATCGGAGAGAGTTTTGCGACGAAAGGACTGGTAGTGAAGGGAATGCGAAAACACGCGCGGATGCGCTTCGGAGAGGTTCGGCACTTCTATAGCCACTACTTCCTACGCCTCGTCGAGGGTCAGCCGCCCCGAGACTACTACGGCCTCACCCGAGACGGCAACGAACGGCTCAAACAGCACATCGAGAGCCTCCGCTCCAGACGTGTCGACTACGGCCTCTGAGCCCTCACTCGGGCTTTGATTCGCGAAAACAATTGTCTTTTCGTTGAAAACGAGTCAAACGAATAATTTTTTCGAAATCTTATGTTTGAATCGATAGTCAAATCGATATCTTTAGTGAAAACTTCTATTCACTTAAATATAACTTTATTTCCATTAAAATATTTATTTGTTTAGCGAATAAATAAAAAACAATTTAATTGAAAAATATTTTGAATTAATTTATAATTAAAACAATTAATGCGTTCTTAAGACGATTTAAATCTCTTAAAACTGCGAAAATTCTTCAGTTTATTCCTCCACTTCTGGTCGGACTTCTTGTTCTTCTTCGCGGATCGCTTGCGGACACTCATCGATCGGATTATCATTCGTTGTCTGTCTTTCGCGCCATTCCTCGCCTTTTCGACCAATTCTTTGCTATAAAACAAGTCTTCAGTAAAACGCGAATCGTTTTCATCGAAAAAGAATTTAAAACTATTTCCGAATGCTTTCGGTTTTGGAATCGGTTTCGGTTTCGCCACTGATTTCGTCTTCACATCACTTCCAGTCTCGACGACAACCTCTTCATCACTACTACTGCTGTCGTATTTGAACGGATTGGCCATAGCGTCCAGTTTTCGCCGACTTGTCGTCAATTCCTCATAAACTGGTCTTTCGTTTCGCTTATCCGACGACTTGTCGCTACTCTCGGCTAAAGACTCGGTTCGGCCGAACAGCGACGACAACGAGAACTCGTCGTCCGTTTTGGCCAAAGACTCCTTCAGATGAGAACTCACTTCATAGTAGACTTCACTCGAGACGGGCGTCTCATCCCTGACCGCACTCTTCGCCTCCTCTTTGGCCAACACTTGCGCATCGAATGAGACTTTTTTCGAACTCTTCGTCGAAGAAGTGGTCACTTCATAGACAGAACTCTTTTCACTGTTCGGATCGAAACGCGAAACAAATAAATCATTTTTAGACACATTTTCGCCGCAATTCCCGCTTCCGTCGCGTCTGTCCTTCGGTTCGACAATCGGCCGAAACTTTTTGCCCAAAACTGCTTCCAATAGATTCAGATTCTTCTGCTTCTCATCGATGGCGTCCTCTTCCGCGACTTCAGACACTTCTTCGTTGTCTTCAATTCGATCCAAAAACCGGTCATCGATGCGGAACCGGACGTCGTGTGCGAACCGACTGTTCAGTTCAATCAGTTTTTCCGCATTTTTATCATTGATTTTCTTCTCGAAATCCAATTCAGACTCTTTGAGTCGATTCCGGTCGACATCTTCGCCGTCGACGTCCTCTTCGTCTTCGGAATCGCTTTCGAATAATTGTTTGGCTTTTGTCTCCGATTTTAGCGCAGATTTCGATTCATTTCCATTAGAAGTGGTTTTGCGTTTGTCTTCGGAATCGACTTCGACTTCGACATCGACTCGAGTGTCGAATACAATGCGTTTATTAACTCTTTTGTCGCAATTAATCGCTTCATTCACTAGAATTTGTTGTCTTTTATCGAAATCTAATTTCGTTTTCAATGATTGCAAACGTTTTTCGTTCGAAATGAGGCGAAGCTGTGGATCCGATTCGGTGATCAACGCCGTCTTCGGCCTCTTTTCGGGCGACTCTTCCGCGTCATTCGACTGCACTTCGAGTCCCGATTCGTATTCTTTGATTCCTTTGAATTTCGCAATTATTCTCTTCATTATTCACTGCAAACACTCATTCATTCAGTTCTGAACTCGTATTCAATGTTTAAAAGTATTTTCGTAAACAATCATTGATTGCATTGAAAACACGTGTATTGGAGACAGTGTTGAAAAACACTGCAAATTATTTTCAGCCAATCAGAGCTCGAATGAGAGCTTAATTCGGTTTCATATAAAACGTAAAATATATGCAATAAATAGGAAAAATATTGGAAATTAAAATATAAATTGGGATTAAAAAGTTAAAAGACCAGAGAATTGGGCAAAAAATAAACAGATATTTAAATCGATATGTATTTCGCGATAAAGCGCTTTAAAAGTCGAAAACTCGCGTAAAAATCAAATACACATAAACTTGACTAAACAATAGATACTTTTTGTGACACAATACTACTACGAATATAAGTGTTTAAATGGGACTAAAAGTGCGGAAGAGATGCAATGAGTACACGTCATACGGACTGAATGGGCACTAAAGTAGAGGCGAATGTATGACTGAGTTATGCGGCACTGATAGGCAGTAAATGCCGATCGTCTGCAGAGACAGTGGGTGTGAAGCGGACGGTTGGCGAGACTCAGTGCGCGAGAGAGGGCGAGAGAGGCAGTGAGAGAGGGAGCGAGACTGGAGAGAGAGGGAGTGAGAGAGGGAGTGAGAGAGTGGTGGGTGAGTGCAGTGCTGGTGTGAGGGAACGAGTGCTGGTTTGGGCTCTTTCTTTGGCACTCGTATTGAGGAGGAGTCACACGTTGTGGTGAGTGTTGAGTCCAACACACAGTCAATGCGTTATTAGTCCGACAATTGGTTTCGACGTTAATTGCGATCAGATTTGCAGTGAATTGTTGTGCTTTCGACCCGAACTCCGCTCACCGTTTGGACTAAACTGAAGGTAATTATTGGCTTTTCGTTCGATTCGTAGTTAAAGTGTTTGAAGAGATCGCACGACGAGAGGCGATGAACGGAATGCCTGCGAATCGGTGCTCTGTGTGTGCGCTGAGCGCAGGCATGCAGTCATTGCACACTCCGTTTGACTCAAACAATACCTGCGCTCACAATATGGACGCGTTTTGCCGGCAATCCAATCGATGACACGATTTGTGGCGACATTTGTCTCGAAATTGTCGTTAAATTAAATTTTGTTTTTCATTACTTTTGTCTCCATTTGTGGCGATTGTTGTCGTCTCTGCGTTGCCATCGACTGCCGCCTCGACTCGAATCGGCGCTGAATTGCGAACCAATTGGTGCGGATCGGCAGCAATGGAAGGCGAAGAAGAATACCAGTCGGGCGCAGATGCCGGCGCTTCGGCCACCTATCCGGTGCAGTGCTCGACGCTCCGGAAGAACGGCTTCGTCATGATCAAGGCCAGGCCCTGCAAGATCATGGAGATGAGCACTTCCAAGACCGGCAAACACGGACACGCCAAGGTTGCCCTCCCGGCCCACCCACACCCTCTCCAACCGGTCTAACGGTTCGGGTCTTGTATTTCAGGTGCATTTGGTAGGACTCGATATATTCACTAATAAGAAGTACGAAGACTTGTGTCCATCGACTCACAACATCGATGTCCCGAATGTCAATCGAAGCGACTTCCAGGTGAGCGCACCCGCCGTCCGCTCGGCGCGAGACTCACTCCCGCTTTAAATGAGATATTAGTTCTCTTTGACGTCGGCTTCGGATTAATGCCATTAATGTTATTCTCTTTTGAGACGTATTTTCAATTAGTTTTTGAAACAATTTATAACTTTTATCTAAAATGTGTTTGAAATGGCATTCGTATCGAAGCTATCGTTTCGATTGATTAGTACTCAAAGAGTGTACTAACGGCTCGATTAGAGTGCGATATGAGTGCTATAACTAACCACTCATTTCGTATGAATCGAACAGTTGATCGACATATCGGACGACGGGTTCGTGACTCTGATGAACGACAAGGGCGACACTCGCGACGACCTGCGACTACCCGACGGAGAGATGGGCCAGAAGTTGAAGGACGAGTACGGGAAGGAAGACAACACTGTTATAGTCAGTATTACACCGTTTACTCCACATTAGGCTTATTGTATAATAGCTTATCGTTTGTCTGACACTCGATAGTCATTCAGACGTTTAACGCTTCTCTCTCTCTCTCTCTCTCTCTCTCTCTTTTTTTTTCTTTCTTTCTTTCTTTCTCTCTCTCGTGTTATCTCTATATTAATGGCATTTTATCGCTATATTGTCGAGCAATGAGTGTTTGAGTGTATGAATCGATTGCTAATATAGTCTGTGTTTTAGGTGACCGTAATGTCAGCGGTCGGTGAAGAGGCCATAATCGCGTGCAAGAACGCCAACGCATAGACGGGGAGAGCGCCAGTAGTTTTCCGAAAAGAGCCGTTGCATTCATGTCGACCAACAACTGATTTATTAATAAAATCGAAAAAACAAACAAATATTTAATTAATAAGAAAATTGATTTTTTGTGGAAAACTCTTTCCGTCTCTTTTTGGGAGCACTTCTGGATTTTTTTTATTGAATTGAATTTTTGAATTAATTAAAAATATTGACGAAAAACAAAATCAATTGTATCTGCAAATTGTTTAACTAATTAATGATTTTTTTCGATACTATTTGTGTTGTCATCGAAAGCTCAGAAACTTTTTTCTACTTTACTCTTCATTTTTTGTATTCCCTTTTCCGTTCGATTTGATTATTTGCCGTTTTTTGCTGTTTTTTTTCTCAATTTCTGTTTTGTTTTTTCAATTTAGCTCTTCATCTCATTGTTTGTTTTATCATGATTACTGGGTTTCTTAACTTTTCCACAAAATTGTCTCTTTTCTCGAAATTCTTATCAAAAGTTATGAAAAATTCAATTCCTCTTTGGCTCAGATTTTTATTAGAAGAGAAAACAATTTATCGTTTATTAAAAATATAATAATTTTTTGAATAAATTTAATGTTTTGGAGAAAAATCTGCTTTTTTTTGTTGGTTTTGTGTTTTTAAAGCCTATTGTTTTTACACTTTGTTTGGAAAGCACTTTAAGCTCTTTTATGTTGAAAAACAATGTTTTATTGTGTCGTCTATACAGTGTATACACTCTACATGTGATTAATTGATACAATTTTAAGCAAGGTTCTTTTTTGTGTATAGCCTATAGAGCTTAAGAGCAGAAAAAATACTTTCGCGTAATTTTGGGCCCAATTATGCGATTAATGACTGCCCATATCGGCTGTTCCGTAACGAACGGGTTTTGGATAAAACTTTTTATCTATACTTCGAAACTACAGTATCTGTAAAACGATATTAAGTTTTGAGTGAAAAATGTTTCAATAGATTAATGACTACAAAAATATGTTTCGCATAATTCAGTTATTGTTGTCCTTCTGTTTCGAGTCAATGCTATCATTCATTTTTCAAGATTTCGAATACACAGACGCTTTTTCCACAGCTATCGCACATTTTTCTCAAAGTCTATCGCAATTTAAGCGAATAATTAGCGAACTCTTAGTCCATATATCCGATCGAAACGAAAATTTCGTATATTTTTAGCGCAAAATATCGACTGAATTATCTGCGAAAACATATTTCTATTCAAAACCTATCCATTAGTCGACTCTCTCTTCCCGTACTTAGACTGCGAAGTGCTTTCAATACACAAATAGATAGTCGTATTCTCGAAGCGCTCATAACTTCTAGCAAGCTTAAACAAATTGGATCTTGCAGGAAAACTTAGAGATGCGAAATAGGCTCGAATTGGAGCTGCAATTCCGCGCTAACGACACGCCGTTATCTAACAAATCAGTGACTAATTTCCAGATATAACACAATAGCGAAAAAGTTTGCGTTTATTGTTCGCAAAACACAATAAACAGTGAGATATGCGACAAAAGTTTGGCTTAATTTCGTCGATTCGTATAATTCGTGTGAAGCGAGCGATCGCTTGAGGCGATTGACTCATGCATTCGAGCGACTGAACTGAGTGCCTGTGCGAGCGCCGGAGTGCGAGTCCTGTGCCAGTAGTCAATGCGTGCATTGCATTGAGACTTCACTGTCAATGCGATTCCAAAACACGAATTTCGAGGCGTTTTTCGCGTCATATGTCTCACTCTCTCTATGAGTACCACAACTGAGAAAAGCGTTTTCGCAAAACAAAAGACGACTTTCTTTGCCATTCAGTTAATTCGGTTCTAATCGTCTGATTCGAGACTTCGGATGACTTTCTTTTAATTAGAAAAAGTGGTTAATATTTGTTAACTATTAATAAGTTTTTTCGTTGAAGTGATTTGTTTTCATAACTCATCGATCGATTGAGAAAATGATTGATTGATTGCAATATTTGTTTTGGATTTGTGTTTAGCGACAAAAATAGGCTTTTATTCGGATTTAGTGCCGAATTTAGTTGGGATTTGATTACCGATCGGTGGACTGAATGGCGGAGACAATGGGTTTCGACTTCAAACCGATCGTCGATTTGAGTGAATGTCTGTCCGATTCACCCAAATTCAGGTCTGCCTTCAAACGGCCTTTTGTTTACATTTTGTCTACATTTCGGTTTCGACCCATTGTTTTGGTCTCTAATTAACTAATTGTCACTAATTTGTGGATTCAATGACTAATTCGGTCTTCAGATTGGTTTTGGAGCGAAACGAAAGCGATTTACTCGAATTCGAGACCAAAATCGATAAAGTATTGCAAATATTATTAATTTTCTATTAAAACACAAAAATTTTTCCTCAAAACTGACTATAATTTTGTTAGCAATTGATTAACAAATCCTATTGTTTACTAATCAGTAGTTTTTTACATTAATTGTTGAATTGTTTATTGAATTAATTTATTTATAGATTTGTTTTTGATATTAAAATAGTCGATCAGTCGTTGAATAAAACGATTAATTTTCTAAAAACAAATTTTACGACTCCTTTGACACAAATTTATCGCTAAATTTAAAACTCAATTAATTTGTTTAGAATTGTAATTATTTTTGAGATAATTTGTTTCAATCGCTTGAAAACAAATAGCAATTAATTTCAAACATAAGTTTAGAAAAACTTTTTTTTTTAAGTAATGGAGAAAAAAGTAATTTAAATGTCAATCGAAAACATATTCCTTACGACAAATGTATTTTCGCAGAAATATTTGAAAACAGATTCTAATAGTAATTAATTGAAAGCAAAACTAATTCTCGACTTATGTCTGACTGTTGGGCACAAACAGGTCGTGAAGTTATGCGCAGTTATGGTCGAAATCGGCAAATCATTCACAAGGGCTAAGAGGTATGACATTCGGCTCTATTAGCACTCAATTTGTTAGACCATTAAAACCTATTTACATAACACGGATTCGCATTGATTTATACTGTATACTCATTCAAAGCGAAATAAACTGATTGCTGAAGTTTTTACAATTAATTACTCGTTTTTTAGTACACATTAACCCCTCTATTGTCTAATATAATAGTAATTAACGCATAATTCGTTTCTCACATCCGCTCCCAAACCCACTCTCAATGGGATAATTTAATTCTGAAAATTGCTCGAAAATTCCATACTTTACACAGTTGCTTCAATTTCTACTTAATAAAATCTATCATAATCATAATAGTTCTCATTTCATAAAAGAACAATTCTCATTTTTAAAAGCAATTACGAGAATTACATTTTTTGGGCTAAATTCGCAACTTTTATACAGGAATTTGTGCTCTTTTTCTAATTAATCAAAACTATTATTCATTGCAATTAAGCGCTGATATGAAGGCACCAGTATTTGTCGAAAATTGTACATGTTCAATTAAACTAAACCATTTCCTTAATCTATGTTATGTTTATTTCGACACAAGACTAATGTTTGTGCTCTTAATCGCGATTTTGAAATAACTTATAACTACTTTCGACTGTTTCCTAGTCTTGCCATCAGTTTCTATGCAATCGATTAATTGAATTAAAAGCTATTTTTCGAAAAACTAATTAAACAAAAACTTTGGACTTTTCGGTCCGAATCTCGTCTGACATCTGAAATATCAAATCTAAAGATTATTTTACGAAAACTTTTTCTCATTTGTTTGATAATCGAAACAAAAACATACGATTCTATTGGCGTCTGATTTGAATTTGTGGTTAATTTGACAGCAATTTCATAAACGGAATTTGGGATCTGTTGGTCTACTTCAAGGACGACCAGTCGCTCATCCAGTCCCTTAACCGCTTCGTGCAGACGCTGACCGAACTCCTCAAATACGACACAATACTCATAGATCAGGCGAATCGAGCCGTCGGTAAGAATTTGTCGAATTTCATGAGAGAAGACATCTTCAGAGTTAAGGAAACGAAACGCCATTTCGACAAAATCAGCGACGAATACGATTCGGTGCTCTCGAGGCACTCGCAGACGCCGAAGACCAGACCGAATGAGTGCGAAGAGGCGTCGAATCTGCTGACGGCCACCCGTTCCTGTTTCCAGCACTTGGCGCTCGACTACGTCACACAACTCAGTGTTTTGAAGAGCAGGAAACGACACGAAGTGCTCGATTCGGTCAGTCCGAGCGACTAAACTAACATTCAATTTGAAAATAGATTTAAACGAACTGTTTATTCCAAACACTCTTTCAACAAATGCACTAATTATTACATAAAACTATTTTTCTCGCATTTTCTAAACATTGTAATTGAATTTCCGCTTTTAGTGAACACTTGAGAATAATTAGATTAAAAGTAATATTCTTTTAATGCGTTTTCGCAAAAGCCTTGTTATCTGTCGAGGCGTTGGGTTTGGTGTTTGTGATGAGTAATGCGAAAGGAGTAACAGGTAGTGAAGTACTGGAGTAGTGGAGTAGTGAAGAGCTGCTCTCGGCTTCGATTGTAGTGTATATATAGAGTGTGACTGATATCTGCGAATACCTTAACTTAATTGCATTTTTATGCGTTTCTATTGATTCAACTGTTTTTGTTCTTTACGTTTATACATAAGAATCTAATTTGGATTTTGATTTAATTGTGTTCGTCTGCACCGGACCGACATTCAGCTGCTGAGCCTAATGCACGCGTACGGCACGTACTACCATCAGGGCTCGGATCTGTTCCAGGACTTCGATCAGTTCAAGAAAGACACCGCAAATACCGTAAGTCTGCGAATGTCTACTCGTTTTCACTCAATTCACTCGATTTGTAATTCGATATAATATGCGTTTTATTGCCTTTTTATTGCAATTTATGTTTGAATTACTAGTTCTGAACAAACGATACCTTTTTATCAGCGATTGAGTAGTTATGCCAAACATTGCCAGACATCTGAGTGTTGTGTTCATAGAAATGTGTTCAAAGTTTTTATTGTGTTTTGTTTTTTGTTTCGTTTGTGAAACTCTATCCAAAAGCCAAACAAAAGTCGATTTTAGTTTAGCCAACAGTTAAAACAGTTTTGTTATCTCGATTGCAAAATTCACATTTTAGCATGTTTGTTCTACGATTGCAATCGAGCTAATCGAGTGGACTATGATTTTGCAAATTTTTGAAGTATTAATGATTTAGAAAATTTGGTTAAATTTTTGTTTTACTCAATGATTGGGTAATTTTCGACAAATACTTTGCATTTTTAGACATTCCGTACGTCTGAGTCGAATATGTGTCGACTGTTTGCAGACATGTATTGAAAGTGGAATTAAAGTCGAATTTGTTTTCTCTTCTGTAGACCGAAACTGCAGTTATGGTTAAATGTATTTCTTATTTGAATTCTTTATTAAAGATCATTGATATGAGACACTCGACCAACACTCTGGAGAAGCAGTTGGAGAGTCGACATACGCTCGTATCGGCCAAAGAGGCCATTCCTAAGCTAATCAAAAGCGATCGCAACATTCGACTCGAGGGCTATCTGTTCAAGCGGTCGACGAACGCGTTCAAGACGTGGCACCGGCGCTGGTTCATCATCCAAGACCATCAGCTCGTCTACCAGAAGCGCTCGCATGAGCGCGAACTCACTGTCATGGAGGAGGACCTCCGGCTCTGTACCGCCAAACCCGTGCAGTTCATGGAACGGCGCTTCTGCTTCGAAGTGCTCTCGCCCTCCAAGAGTCACATACTTCAGGCGGACTCGGAGGAGGCCTGTCAGCAGTGGATCAGTGCGATGCAGGCGGGCATCGACGCCGCCTACAACAACAACGACCGCAATGTGGAGGTGCAGAGCGTCGACTCCTCCGACTCCTGGTGTACGGCGTCGAGCAATTCGACGAACAATAGTCGGAACAGTAGGTCTTCGAACAGTATTAACAACATAGTGAGCGGTCCGACCGGCAATGTCGTGCCGCCGGCCAAACCTCCGCGAGCGGCCACTTATACGCAAATCCTGTCGATTCCGGGCAATGAGTTGTGTTGCGACTGCGGGGCAGTGGAGCCGAAGTGGTCGTCCATTAACATCGGCATCACTTTGTGCATCGAGTGCTCAGGCATTCACCGCTCACTCGGCGTCCACTTGAGTAAAGTGCGTTCACTCAATCTCGACGCCTGGGATCTGGAGCTCATTAAAGTGATGTCGTCTCTCGGCAATAGTCTCATCAATTCGATCTACGAGTGCAAAGTCGACGAATCGATTGCTCAAAGAGCGACCCCTGACTGCGATCGCACCCAACGGGAGCTCTGGATTAAAGCCAAATACGTGAAGAAGGCATTCGTCGACAGGTCTTACGTCGACGACAGTTCCAAAAACGGCGAACAAATCGCAACCGATCTTCCAATTAGTGGTCACTCGAGCGACACAACTGTCGAACAAATTAGTAATGAATCGCATATTAGTTGTGATACAAATTCGGTTGAAATAAATGATTCCGAACAACCTATCGGTGCTATTGACTCCGGAATCGAGACAATCGACGGCTCAACACTAGTTATTGACAAAACACTTAACGAATTGTCGAAGAATTCGATTGAATCGGATTCGGATGACTCGGACTCAGAGGAAACTCAACTTATTGTCGATAAACCGAAAACCGAACAAAAGGAACAAAAGGAAGAAAAGAACGAAAGTTTGCAAATCTCTGACCAAAAAGAAAGCGATGTTTTGAAGCGAAACACTGACTCCGAAAGTGGTCTCAACACTGATCTCAACCCCAATAGTGATAACAAATACTTTAATGAAATGCTATTCAAAGCAGCGATTGATTGCGATTTGAAGACTATATGCGAGGCGTTGGCCAAAGGGGCGGCCGTTAACTGGCATAACGCGGACGACCACAACCGCACGGCTCTTCACGAGGCCATCTGCAGCGATGCCGTCACTGTCTGCGAGTACCTGCTCCTCAATGGCGCCAAATCTAATGTCGCCGACGCCGACGGCATTACACCTTTGCATTTGGCCACTCAGAGGGGCAATACTGGGTATTGAACGCTCTTTACCACTACTTTTTGCTATTATTTAATTGCATTTTTGTTTAGATTTTCGAAACTTTAAACTATTTAAAATCTTCGAACATATTAGTCGATAGCAATTAATTTATCGATAGCTTAGTTTAACACTGTTAAATTAACAAGGTTATTTTTAATTTTATCGAAGTATTTGTTTAAAATGTTTAAAACATTCGAAAAGTTTATTAAAATTCCAATTGATTTGAGTGTTGACTCAATCTAAATGTTTGAAAGGTTTGCTAAATTAATGCATTTGTTTCGTCCGGTTCTTCAGACAGGTTTGTCTACTCCTGAAGCGCGGGGCCGACCAGTCGGCGCTCACTAAGGACGGGAATAACGCGCTCTCTATTGCCATCAATAACGCGAACGCAGACATCGTTACGCTGTAAGACATTAAATGAATTGGTTTTTGATTTTTTGGATAATCTAAAGACAATTATAATTAACTCATAATCTAATGGTTAGTCTAAGACTCGCGAAACTGAACGAAGAGATGAAAAACGACGAAGAGTTCGGAAATCTCAACGACGAGACGTTCAACGCTGTCGTACGTGACTTCTCACAACTCGCCTCCAATTCACCCGAAAAGCTGCGCCGAAACACACAAAACAATTGACCGAAACAACGCATAACTGAATCGACGATTTATTTACTATTTATTTCAAACATTTTTTATTTCTGTTCTATTTTTTCGATTTTAAAGTCAATTTTTTCTCGATTTTATAGAAATTATTTTTAATCATAATTTTTGTTTCGTTTTGTTTTTGTGTTCTAATCATTATTTTTCAATTCATTGTAAATATTATATTTAGTTTTGTTTTTGTCTTTGAGTTTCAGATCCGATATATTTTCAGTTGTTTTTGTGTGACTTATGATATAATCAAAAATGTTTCGAATAATTGTACCGTTTTTTGCGAATCTCTACCGAATCATGAGTTGGAAAACCAATTGTTTGGAAAAAATTGTGAATTATTTTTAACGAATTATTTCGAATCAAAACTTCGACTCATTTTTTGTCTCAAATTCTCTTTTAACGTCGATTTGACTACGAGTTTGAAAAATACCAAAAATGTGTATATTTTTTGTAAATCAATAAATTGAGTGCAAAGTTATGACTCGTTTTTGTTCCGAAATTTTTGGCTATAAATGGTGTGAAAGAGTGCGGAACTGATTGCACGGATTCGACGGAAAAGTTTATGACTTTCGTTGAGAAGAAAACCCGAATTTTGTATCACTTTTTGCATTCACAGCAAAATTGATGAATAAAAAAGTTTTTATCAAAAGTTTAAATGCACTGAACCGTCAATAATTGCATTTAGCATGCATAAATATTCCCAACTTATTAATAATCACTGATAACATAAGAAATGAACTTTTTTGCAGAAGTTTAGCCTCGATTTGTCCCATAGATGTCACACAAATAGCAATAACTCATTGATTGAGAAGTTTTCTAATTATAGGCAAACATTAGAATAGAATTTTGAAGAGAATATTCGGGTTCGGGATTCTGAAACTTTTAACCATGCTACTTTTATAATTCTAATTCATTAATAAACTGTTACTCAAATACTTAATCTATACTGGCTATATTTATCTGCATAGATAAACGGCTAAAATAAATATTTAGAATGTACATGTTGGAATCTTGTTATTAAATTGTTATACAGTATATCACTGTATTATTAGATGCAATTTATTTATCTAAACTTTCGAACCAAAGCTAACATTAGCATGCATGTCTTGACAGCTAACTCTTTCAAAAATATATACAGATAGTTATTTTTTGAGCAAAATAAGAATTGATCATGCTACAAGCATTGGTTTGGGCCGGAATCGGGTTGGGTTTGAGAGCCAACGTCTAGTTTTATTGACGTAACACAAAAAGTTCATTCAGACAGTAAACACATTGTCCTTTACGTAACCACATCCGCAAACGACGTGACACTACGGCGAAGAGTATGCGTCGAAAGGGGCAGAAGTGAAGCGAACTGTTGAGCTAAGCGTATGACTCGACTCGTATTGTGAGGAACGAGACTCGCGTTCAACCGCTGAGAAAGAGGGGAACCGTTTGACTGCAACCGGTGTCTGCTTTACGTAACAGCGCTTAGGGCTGAGCGAGCGTTGGGAACGCCTTTCTGTGCGTTAAAGGTTCGGCCATTTTATGAGTGAGAGAGTGAGTGCGAGAGAGACTGTGTGTGAGTGAGAGAGCGCTGTCGAGAGGAGAGCGCACAGAGAGAGAGCCCACAGAGAGATGAGAGCATAAGAACCGAGAAGTGCGGCGAACGCTAACAACAATAGAGTTAACATCGAAACAGACTTAACATCTCTTTAACAGCCCTAACACCACTGCGAGAGGCGCTGACCCACCACTGGCCCGACTACGACCAGTCGGCCAACAACTGCAGTAAACACTCAATCGGTAAGTGCTGTCGACGAGCGGACCGACGCTCGCGAACGCACCAGACGTTGGGTTCGCTTCTCACCCCTCACTCCTCACTCTTGCCTCACCTCCAGCTCTGAACCACTCAATCGGCACAACCCGCGACACGATGTCCACCGCAGGAGATGTCGTCGAGAACAAGGAACAGCCGGCGAAGAAGGTCGTCGGTGAGTGACCACTACTCCTCCCACACCAACGCCCGAACACCCGAACTCTGTTCGGCCCTAAGAATGTGCGTTCGGTTCTAAACCCCCGACTCGTGTCTTCCCTCCGACAGCCCAACGAATCCAGGGAACCGTCAAATGGTTTAACGTGAAGAACGGCTACGGATTCATATCGAGGAACGACAGGGACGGCGAAGACGTGTTCGTCCATCAGGTCTGACCACTCTTTCCGATAGTATATCTGTTTTTGTCTTTATTTGTCGTTTAAGTCGAGAATGGCTTTGCATTTGATCTCCAAATCCGAGCCATTAATGGCTCACAAGTTGTGCCCAAATCTCGACGCGAGTCGAGCGCTCGCTCTCGCCTTCTCTGCACCGCTCCGTCTCCTCTCCTCCCTCTCCCTCCCTGTGCCCACCACTCCATACCAGTCATTGACCTCTATTTCACTGATGAACCAGTTTTCACACAACACTCTCACTCCTGACGCCAAACCTCCAAAATCTCACTTCACTTACGCTTTTGTTGTATAACTTTTGGCCCAAAACTCAATCTTTTTTTTCGCAAAATTTCTGTTCAAATGCTTTAATGAAAAAAATGTGTTTTAACTGAAAATATTTTCGTCGCACCGATAGTCGGCTATAATTAAGAACAATCCGTCGAAAATGGTGCGATCGGTGGGTGACGGCGAACAGGTCGAGTTCGACATCGTTGAGGGCGAGAAAGTATGCATTCCTTCACTAGACATACCATTCCTTATACCAAACAATCCCTAAAACACAATATAAGCGAATATTTCGCGAACACTGAACCCAAAGCCCAAACACTGCGAACCCAACGCTATAACTGTTGTCGAACCGCCAATAGGGCAACGAAGCGGCGAACGTGACGGGACCGGGAGGTGTGCCGGTCAAGGGCTCGCCGTTTGCCGCCGAACGGCGCTTCTTCGGCAGAGGTCGCGGCCGCGGCTTCCGCGGGGGTGGACGAGGAGGCAGTGGAGGCTTCCGCAGGGGTCCGCCCCGAGACCGGCGCGAAGAGGGCTTCGAACCGCACGAGGGCTTTGAAGGCGACCGCTATGGCGACCGCCGCGGGGGAGGCGTTGGTGGACGAGGAGGCGGTCGTCGGCCATACTATCGGCGCTTTTATCGACGACCCACTCGAGACCGTCTGCCCCGGAGTGAGGGCCAGGAGGGAGAAGAGGTAGACCGACGTGAGGACAGGCGCGACCACGAGAGCTTTGGCGAGAATAACTACGACCGCGAGCGCCGCGGAGGTGGAGGTCCGCGAAGGTTCTACCGGCGCTTCTTCCGGCGCCGTCCGCGTCGACCGCGTTCTGACACTGAGGGCAGTCAGTCGGGTGTCGACGGAGAGGCCTCTGGAGTGAGTGTTTTGATGGGAATTACTATTTAATTGATTTGAAATGTAATGAAATATTTTGACCTCTTGTGCAGAATGAGGGCAGAGCTCACAAATCCGACGACAACGGAGAGGAGGGTCGGGACGACCAGCGCCGCGACAGACGTCGGTCGGGCGGCTACAGACCTCGCCGTCGCTTCCCGGGCACCGGCAGAGGCCGGCGAACATCTCGCGGTCCGCGTAAGTCGGAGACGGATACCGGGCCGGGAGGTGACGAACAGGACACCGGAAAGGACTCGGACAGCAAACCACCGAAGGGACAGTCGGCTGAGTCGAACATCAAAGCAGAGAATTGAATGTTTTTGTCTGAAAATCAAATAAAAATCAATTTTAAAATCATATGATATGTCGAACAACACAAACATAATTAGCAAAACAACAGTAAAAACATTAAAACATATTTGTATTGAATGTCAAAAACAACTTAAGTCTCGAAAATCTTTTGCCTATTAATGCTTTCGAATACCAAAACACAATTGAAAACTGACTGTCAGTTAATATCGTATAATATCTCGACTTCTAATACAATGTAGCGATTAATACAACAAAATAATGAGTTTCTATATAACTGTACGAAATATCAACACTTTTTACACCAGTTTTTGCAACAAATTTCATGTTTATTACAAATACAACAACTTTTTTAACAACTTTTCTCAAACTCGGAGTAAACGAACATTATTTGCAAAACCAATCAATCGATTGATTATTGAATTACTGAAAAACAGAACTATTTATGGATTGAAAAGAAGTTTTTTTTATTTATTGGAAACATATTTATGAAGGAATAGAAAAACTGAAAAATAATACCAAAAATACCACTTTTTCCGAAATAATAACAAGAACAACATCAACATGATACTTTTAGTGAACAACACAACTCTTTACTCCAATTATTTACGAAATGCCGGAAAAAATCTGAAATAAAACTACAAAATACTGTTTGGAAACGAATTAGAATAACGTTTTTAACCCAACATTTAACCATGTACAATCGGTTTTTTCTCATTTTCTAATTTTTCGGATTTGTTGTCTAAGTCTTTCGAAAAACTGAATTCTTTTTGTTTTTGGAATTTATTTGTAATTATATTATGATTTCTTAAATTTTGAGACAAATTTTTTTAATATAAAAAATTTTCGACTCATCGTCTTATTTATTTGATTTGAAAAAGCGACTTGTTACTTATTTCGTTCATTTATATCAAATTATTTCACGTTTTGGTCGATTTTTTCGCCGAATTAGTGACTAATCGATAGAATCGTTGAGTTTTCGACTAAACGCTGATTAGAATTGATTAGCAATTGATAAATGTCTGCAAAGTTTGTCTATTTGTCGAACATTTCATTTGATATCATATTTCATGAATTCAGTGATATTTAAATGAAATCAGTTTTTGGTTAGAACTTTAAAATCTGTTTGAAATGCACTTGACTTTTGATCATGCTAGTTTTAAAAATTCGAAATTAAACGCTCTATCGGAAGGTTATTAATAATTTATTATGAATTTGTAGTGAAGCCTATTTGCGGTGTATTTTGTTATTTTTATCTGCAATGGCTAACGAAAAAATTATACCTGCTACAAATGGTAATTAAATTCGTAGGGCTGCTAAAATTTGCATGATTATTTGTTTGGCTGTGCTTATTAATTATACAGTTACTAAAAGGTTTACTCAATTAAGTGGTCAAGGTAAACCTAAAATAGAGTACAAAAGTTTATTAGAATAAATTTGCATAATGTTCACTGCAATGAACTTAATTTGCCAAGAATCTTTTTGCATTGTTAAAACATATAAAAATAACCATGATTACAAGCCCTTAAATAGAAAAGCAGCTTCTATTTACATTTGATCGTTTCTTTAAATTGACATGTTTATAGTTTTCTTTGTGTTTATTAAGGTTAAAATTTTTTAGATCAGTTAAAATTATAACAAACTTGGTAAAATCTACAATCTAGCGTTTTATTTTTAATCGGTCATTAATGTTTTAAAGTTTAAACAGTTACTTTTAAAAACATCGATTAAACACTGGAAGATAAAAAATAAATTTCGAATTCAGCAAAACTCACGTTTCAAATGACGTTAATTTATATAAAAATATTTTTTGTTTTAATTTAGACATAAATAAAATTGATGATGATTAATTAGCAATATGAAATGCTTAAATTTTTAGCTTTCATCATATCTATTTATAATTCTACTCCAAATTATCATTAGTAACATGTATTTCAATTATATGACCAGTGATCGAGGTGAAGTTAAAGTAAATATACATTAAATGCTTATATAATTAAATTAAGCATCCTGCTTAAATTAAGTTTAAATATCCTGTTTATATTTACACTTTTAAGTTATGTTTTATATATTCCATAATTTTCATATTGAATCCATATCTTAAAATAATTGGAATTAATTAGTTATAAATTATTCCATATATTTAAAAGTGGCAGGCTTGTTTACTTTAATTCTTTTTAAATTTGTTAGCAGACCAGATTAAAATGCAAAATCAACAAGTGCATTTAAAAATGAATAACTTTGCACTTGCTCTTTTTACGCAGAAAAATCATGTATAATTCGAAAAACATCCATGTCTAGTTTTACAGCCCAATAAATCTCATTTACATGCTAAAATTTTCCATGCACGACTTACAAGAGGTTCCACTTTAATCCTTTCTTAAAAGTTTGGAATATTCCTTAACTTAATTATTAAGCATGCTCATTTCCGAGAAACCATCCGATTTAATTATTTAAGCTTTTCCTATGTTTTAATATTAATACATTGACACATTATACCAACAATGATTACTGCTATAACTTAGAAATTAAATGGGTAATATTTATACATTTTACATTTACTAAAATAAAAAATATCATGATAAACATTTAATCTGATATAATACATTTTTGTTATTGTCAATTGCAAAATAAACGTTGCAGTTTAAACTATTTTAAACAGAAAACAGCTTATATTTAATCATTGCAATTTTTGTCTATAATTGTCAATATTTTTAGAATTATGTGAATTTTTGTACAGTACTTAAGTTACACAGATACAAATTTTGTAAACGTTATTAAATGCGCTTAAATATACAGATTTAAATAATATTTTTAAAAATAAATATTAATAAAAAAGAAAAATGCGTCTCACTATTTTCAGCATGTATGTTTATACAGTATCTATCGATAAGACTTCACTTCAATTTGTCTGCAAAAATAATCTAAGAATAAAATATTATTATTTACATTACAGAACAAATTTGTTCATGATAAGAAATTAGAAACAACTTTAAGCAATAATAAAATTGTAATTAATCATAATTATTAGAAAAACATAAAAATTAGTCCAAAAAATAAATTATACGATAGCTAGAAAAGAAAATATTTAAGCATTGTAAAATGTTAGCGCATTCACAATATTTATACCAAAAACTCTGGAAATTTCCACTCGTTTTGAGTTTTGGCGAACTTTTTGTTTGGGTTTGTCTTTGAAGATAACCTTCAGTTTTGCCTATTTTTCAGACCCTTTCCGGCAATACTGAAGAAAATCGATATTTTCTCCAAAACTCTGATTTGGTTTCCATTTATTGTTAATTGCATTTACAGTACTGTATATAATATTTTTTTAACGTTTATAACATTTATAAATATATTATTAGGTATATATAAAAATATTTATAAATTAATCTTGCCAGAATAAATGAGTGGTATATCCTTTCGGTTATCATGTTAAGTTATATTTACTTTTGTACATGATACGTTTATTCATAAAACTGCCGGTTGTTGCCCATGTGGTGAATGAAGTTACAATTAGTAAATTGATATTTGTTATGTAGCTTTAACAAGACACTTTACTCAAATGAATTAAACAGTGTAAATTTAGAAATAAATAAATAAACGCTTATTATGCTCTTTGTATTCAAAAATTTTTATTGACATACTGTATTAAACATGTATAAATAAAATTACAAATTTTCATAAAATTACATAAAAACATTTTAAAGTATCAAGTTTAAAAATATCGTATCAAATAATAAATGATATAAAAAATTATTTGAAATATCACATAAAAATCGGCTCTATATTACAATATAAAATTCAATACAAAATTATCAAAATTCTTGCCACTATTTAGCTACTGGTAGTTACTTGATTAAATTAGAATGTTTAAAGCTATGGCAAAATTCTAATCAGTATATAATTGAGTGAAACATAGAATTTGTAATCAAAATATTGATTGAATATAAAGTCGAGTCGAGAGCTGTCGACCAGAATATACGCTCGAAGTGAGCGAAGCGTCGGCACAAGACATGCCTTAGAACTTAGGCCGAGGATGTGTGTAGTTCTCGTGGTCTATGTTCGAGCGGAAGCGGTACTGCTTGTGCTCGAACTGCTGCCACGGCTCGGGAGTAGAGCGGGTGATCACGTCCGGGCCGTGAGTGCTGTGGTAGACGCAGACGGCGGCCATAGTGGGCACCACTACGAAGACGGGACCGACGTTTGCCCAATAGCGCGGATTCCGCTTCAGAACCCTCCAGAAGCGGCTCAGCTCGAGGTTGAAGTGCGGGAAACTGGCCGTCAACGGGCGCGGTAGAATATGCATGCTTATCGCCAAGTGAGTTGCGTAATAATCTGCACAAAAAGTTAATGTTTAGTCAAGTTTTTAAAACTTTTTTTTTCATTTATTTTGCAAATACTTACGAAAAGTTCGAAAAGTTGTAAAACAATAAAAGTTTTTGTTTTGACAGTATTTGCAGAAAGAAGTCAATCACTTGTCGGGTGAAGATATTGTCGATATTCTCGTCTAATGTTCTCGAAGACCGCTGAACATGTAATCCCTGAGCAGACCTCCCGTTCCCCTTATATATGGGTTGCTTAGGTGAGTACGTGATAAGTCGCGCAATGACTCATTCAATGCATGGCTTTCATTGGCCAGACATGAGGTTTGAGATCTGGTTTTTGTGCGAATACTGTGTATTGTGTTGAGACTAAGGAGCGAACGGAACGGTAGGAGAGAGGGAATCGATGCTCTTGTTTACATCGCTTGCGATTGGAAGATCGGAACCGACCTGTTCCTCGTGCTGGCCCTCTATGTGCTAACGGTTCGCAATGACTACGTGATAAGAGTCTTGTATACAAACAGATGATTAGAATTAATATATTTTTTGTTATATTGTATACACTGTTAGCCAAACCATATGTGACTCCAAAAGACCTTAAATGCGAACGAAATTCAACTGTTTTTCACATTTTTATCACACATTCAGACAAATGTCTTAATCTTTTATAACAAAAAACACTGTTATTCACAGCCATGCACTTAAAATTAACAAAAATAGCATTATTGATTTTAAAAAATAACATTACAGATTAAACTTAAATTGTTTTCACATGTTTTGATGAAAGTGTTTAAAATGTATCTTTGATCTTTCTACTTTTAGTTCAATTCCAAATAAATATTATTTATAAATATGTTTTTAATGTTAAGTGTTATTCATATTTTTAAATATAAATTCAGGAAATAATGTCTGTATGAGCAAGCTGGTTTTATAGTTAATTAATCAAGATACTTTAGATAGAGTATGTTATTTAATAAAAACAACAATTTTATGAATGAAAATCCTTTACTACAGTATTTATATGATGTTTACAAACATTTTATTTAAACATTGTACTAATTAAAATACACTTAATAACAAAATAGGCAAAATTTTTGCATAGTTACTTGATGCTCTATAAACTAGCTAATATTCTTTGCAAGGACTAGATAAAAGTGAAAAAATTAACCATAACTTTAACTAAACTGAAGCGATGTTTTGAACTTATTTTTGTTTACAAACATTCAACACATGTTCTGCACTTAAGGTCTGGGAATAGAGGCGGAGACTGACTGTTGAGAGACTCTAAAAATAGAACTTCTATTATAGAAGTGCTAACATTTTGCTAACATTTTGCTAACATTTTGCTAACAGTTTGCTAACAGTTTGCTAACAGTTTCGAAGTTATTAAAATAGCTAAACTATCCTCACAGTTGTCGTTAAACTCAATTTATTCACTTCGACTATCACTTATAATTTGAACAAACTGTGCAAATTAGTAACGAGTCTAATAGTTATGATTGGGTTTGTGAACCCATTTAGGGAAGCAGTGGTTTGACTGGCGATAAAAAGTCTTCTCTACTCGTCTGTTAGGTTTAGCTGTTTCGTACAGTATATTTGTAATGCATATTAACCAACATGAAACAATTTTCCATAAATTTAGAATGAGTTATATCAAAACACAAATTAAAATTATTTTCTAAACAAACTTAACACAACTTAAAGTTTTTGTTTCAAATATATAAATAATTATATTTTGGTTACGCAAGTCGTGTAGATTTGAATTATTGCTTATTAGTACTGAATAGTAACTTTAATTATATAAAAATAATGTTTATTGAAATATCGATTATACTGTATAACCAAAAAATCTAATGCGAAAGTTATCCCGCTTAACTTTATGACTAAAATTAACTCTGATTTTTAATTGTAGGGTTTAAATGAAAAAATATCTTGTTACATGTCTGGAAGGTTGTTTAAAAATTATACAAAATATCTAAAAATAATTTATAATTTCTTATATATTTTATTTCAAAAATGAGTTTTTCAAACATTTGTTCAAACTTTCGAAAGTAGTGAATGTGTTTTAAGTTAAGATCAATAAAAGATTAAAAATATATACTGTATTTGACATTTTCAATAATTATTCACATTTTCCGCAGTTATATCAAAATTAAAATGCTTAAATTAGTAAACTCTAGAATGTAGAATGTACAAAAGTGTGTTTAAAAGGAATGTCTGTTTTAGGATAAAATGAAAAACTTTTGTCGAAATACTGTTTGTTTCGAAACAATCGCAAACTCGTCATCTAATCTATTGGTGCAAATCGGAAGGCCTACAGACCCAGGTATGTCGAAACACATTCTTCATATCAATTCTGAGCCGTTTGTCGTATTCGAGCAAATTCTTCAACATATCGATGCAATCGGCGCTCAAAGTGTGGAACGCCGTCTTCGGCACTTTGAAGCCGTCCTTCATCTTCGAGAGTCTGTCCACACAATGGATCACATCTTTGGTTTTGAAGTCAAACGGATCGCCAAAGAAGAGCATTCGGTATAATAGAACTCCGAGTGCGTAGACGTCGGCGCCCATCGGGTTATAGTGCTTCGCCTCTCGTCGAAGCAAATCCTGCCGATCCTTATTCACTCCGATATACACTTTCAGTACCTCCGGTGCCATATAAGTGGTCGTCCCGTAAGCCTTAGCCGCGTAGCAAAAGCCCGACTCTTGAGTAAAGCCAATACGACTGCAGCCGAAGTCCGTCACTTTGAGCACATCCTTGTCGTCGATTCGAGTGATGAGTATATTTCCCAATTTCAAGTCGCCGTGAATTACGCCACAACTGTGCAGATGGCCGATGGCGTCCGCTATCTGCGCGAAGTACTCCTTCGCCTCCGCTTCGGGGAACGGCTCAGTGCGCGCGTAGAGTCGCTGTTTGAGGTCGCCTTCGGTCGCGAATTCTATGATTATATAACTGAAGACATGATTGCAGACGAAGTGTTCGATTAGTTTAACGATATTTTTGTGCGGATTTCGGCTCAAAATAAAGATCTCGTTCTTGAAGACCAAGAATTGCGTCGATTTGGCGCTTATTTCCATTATCTTCGCGGCGTAGGCCGTGTTGTCGCTCAAGCTCTCGACTTTATACACGACGCCATACCCGCCCACACCCAGCGGCACATCACTGCTCAACCGATAGCCCTGTCCTTCGAGGAGTTCGCTGTCGAACAGAAGTTTGTTTGCCTTCCGATCCCTATTAGTCTTTTCGAGGTTTTTACTGAACTCCTGGTCCGGGATCTGCGACGGCGTCAACGACTTCCGGTGCGGCAAAGCCTCCCAATCGGTGTCCACTGTTTGCGAGTATTGATCGGGTGTTCTCTCATTCCGTCGCTTCTTATTCTTCTTATTCTTCTTATTCTTCTTATTCTTCTTCCTCTCCTTCCTCTCCCTCTTCCGGCGTCGCCTCTCTTCGTCATCACCTCTACAGCAGTCGACACAACAAATCCAATCCAAGAGTTTGTAAAACCAGTTCATTATATCTGTCGTTCGCTTAATCCAAATGCGATCAACACTTATAACTGTCATTCAATTGATACTTAATTCGAAATTAGCACATGCTAACAATGCAGCAGAAATTAAAGAGAATATTCATTCACGCATTTTATTCACGTTTTACTGCAATAATGATGTCTAAAGACCAAGAGATGTAATAATTTAGATATAAGTTATTAGAGTTTTATATCAATGGTAAAGATTTGTTATTCAGTGTAAAACGCTAACTAAATTAGTAACTTAATTTATAATGTATAATTACACGTGTACTTTTAATGCATACCTGAAACAATGCAATTCATAAAATTAACTTGGTAATTAATTACTAATTAAGCATGAAAAACTTGTAGTATTAACTATTAGCTGACATATTTATTAAAATGGAAATATAAAATAAAATTCCATGAAATATAATACCTAAGAGTCAATATTTATTTGGCTAAAAGTTTATAGAATTAGAAAGTGTTAAAAAATGAGCATGGTAGTGGTGCAAAAAGTCTAGGGCACCCGGTATTCCCAGGTGGTCTCCCTCCCAAGTACTAACCAGGCTCGACGCTGCTTAACTTCGGTGATCGAACGAGAACCGGTGTTTTCAGCGTGATATGGCCCTAGACGTTCTACACTGCTCTCATTCCCCCTTTTATCATGCTCATTCGCTACTCCACGCGCATGTGCGGCACATACATCCAGTTAATGCATGTTTTATATCGATAAAATGTTCAATGTAAAATATATGCAAATCTGCTTTTAATAAAAATAATTATTCATATATTTTCGAATTAAAATTAATATATTTTAAAATTATTATTAAGCATGATACTTAATTTAGGCAATTTAGTTATAATGTATTGCTATTAATTCAGTGTCGCTCCGGCACTCGTAGACATGAGTGAAACTATTATAGCGTTGATATTGACATCTATTGGCGTTAAATGTAAACAATTGTCTCTTTAAACGCAATTTTGATTTTAGCGGCAATTGTCGGCGAATGCAGTGAACGACGAATGAGTGCATCGTTTGAGTGAAAAGGCATTGCATTCGCAGTCAACACAAAACACATGTCTTTTCCAATCAGTCGTCGCTTCGAAAGCATGTCTTTTGAATCGGTTTTTAATTCCCAATTGAATTGAAGTCGAGTTTCGCGTAACTAATGGGACGGAAAGGCAGATACGACGAGAAGCCGAAGAAAGGGAAGGGAAAGGCGTTTAAGAAGCAAAAGGACCCGAATTTCAAACAGATATTCGCCGCCAATGACGACCAGACGGCCACCAAAAAGAGGTTTGCGTTTCGTTTCCGCTTTAGTTACCATTTATTCCGCATTTTTATCACTATATAAATGAATATTAAGTTTAATTTTATGATATATTTTATGATTGATTTGATTTAACAGACGGTTTGACCGAAAATCTGACCGAAAGCCCAATTCGGCCAAAAAGAGAGTGAAATTCGCCGATAAAGTCGAGTTCAGTCGCGATGTCGAAGACGTGGAAGCGGTGGAAGAGGTCGAGGAAGTGGTCGACGATTTGGACGATTCCGATGACATGAAAGCCGTGAACGACATGATTGACGATTCGGACGAAGATTTGGATGAATTGGCCGATGAGTTGAATGCCGACAATGAGGTAATTGAGACCACATTTCCGATTAGTCTTCGCTTTTGAGCATAAATTTCGAAATATTTTATCAAATCTTTAAAAGTATTTAAACAAAAAATTTGTTAAATGTTTGGAAATGAGTATTAATTTTGTTGATTAGGAGGACTCGGAGGCCGAGGAGGGAAGTGATGACGAATTTGCGACGAATATTGAGACGAACGCTGAGACCAAAGCTCAGGACGACGTGAAAGTGTCGGATGTCCTCGAGTTGGGCGTAACGGACGGGAGCGACGGCCGACTGCCGGACGACCTGTCGATTATAAAGCAGCGAATATCGGATGTGCTGTTCGTATTGGCCGACTTCAAGAGCCGACGCGACGCCGAGCGCTCGCGCGCCGACTATCTGTCGATTCTGAAGCAAGACTTATGTGTTTACTATAATTATAATGAATTCCTTTTGGAAAAACTGATGCATTTGTTCGGCGCCGAAGAGCTCAAGGAGTTCCTCGAGTCGAGTGAAGTGCAACGGCCGGTCACTATCCGCACGAATACATTGAAGACTCGGCGCCGAGACTTAGCCCAAGCGCTCATCAATAACGGCGTTAATGTCGATCCGATCGGCAAGTGGTCGAAGGTTGGGCTCATTGTCTACGACTCGCAGGTGCCGATCGGCGCTACACCGCAATACCTGGCCGGGCACTACATGCTGCAGGGCGCCGCCAGTCTGCTGCCGGTGATGGCATTGGCGCCGCAACAGAACGAGAAGATTCTGGATCTATGCGCCGCACCGGGCGGTAAGACGACACACATCGCGGCGATTATGAAGAACACGGGTATACTGTTCGCCAACGACGCGAACAGAGACCGTACGAAAGCAATTGTCGGTAATCTGCACCGACTCGGGTGCGTCAACACTGTGGTCAGCAATTACGACGGCCGACAGTACCCGAAAGTGATGACGGGCTTCGATCGGGTGCTCTGCGACGCGCCCTGCAGTGGCACCGGTGTTATCGCGAAGGACCCGATCGTCAAAACGAGTAAAGAGTCGGTTGATATCCAACGGTGCGCTCACTTACAGAAAGAGCTGATTCTGGCGGCGATTGACTGCTTGGACGCGAACTCGAAAACGGGTGGATATCTCGTCTACTCGACCTGTTCTGTACTGGTATGCGATTAATCCGATCCTAATCCCTGAGCCCTCGTTAATCACTGCCATAGCCCTAGCGTTTCGAAAACGAAATCTTTGTTTTCGTGTCGTTTTGTCCAAACATTGTGTCACTAATACCCAAATATACGCTTCTATTCGTCAAACGCACCGATAGGTCGAAGAGAACGAATGGGTTATCGATTACGCGCTTAAGAAACGGAACGTAAAACTGGCGCCGATTGGCGTCGACTTCGGGAGAGAAGGCTTTACGAAGTGAGTGATTGCTTTCCCTTTATTCGATTGATTTTTGTTTTGCAAAACAAATATACAGTGTATTCGCAAAACTGCCAATTGTTTGCGGCTTTCGGCGATTTATAGAGACTTAGAGTCACTCTTTCGGCCGAAACGAGTGCTGATTGAGTGCTAAAGTATCTCTAAAATTATATTCTTTCCGTTAATGCGCCTCCAGTTTGAGTAATGATCTAACCCGAGGTCACCCAATATGGAAAACATTTACAAATTGTTTATTTAATCTATTTTTCTGTTTTTTGTTTGTGTTAAACAATTACTGATATTTTGTATATATTTTGAATACCAGTTACAGAGAACTGCGATTCCATCCGACGATGGCATTGACGCGAAGATTTTACCCGCACTCACACAACACCGACGGCTTCTTTGTGGCCAAACTGAAGAAGTTTTCGAATACTATTCCCAAAAACACTGACATTAAGGAGAGAACGAGAGACAGTGAGTACTGCCGGCGCTTTCGATAGTTTATCGTTTTATTTAGTGCCAACCCTTTTCTCGACTCGTTTTATGCAATGCATTACCGTTTCACCGATTTTTCGCTAACTTTTAATCCGGTAATCAATTCGGGAAAGAGTGGGTGAAATGTTGAGCCACTCATCGATTAGCTGTTTATCGGAATAATCGGTTCATTTATTTGCAATAAAGAAAGTTTCGATTTTTGTCTTATAATTACCGTTTCGTTCGTTTGCGAAGACATTAATTCCGAAACTTTTAATACACTTTTCGATTATATTTTGCGTTAACTTTCCAAAGAGTTCGGCGCAAAAGTAGCGGCGCTTTGAATATCCCGTTCGCCTAATGCTAGTACTCCTCCAACTGTTAATGATTTTAATTAATTACTGGTCACTGACTGACTACTGGAGTGACTGAGCGGTAGTCATGACTGGAATGGTTGGAAAGTTAGTGCGACTCTCGGCTCGACTCGAGATGTGATTTGCATTCGCAATGATAGCATTGATAGGAACGGTAGGCAGAGAACAGAGCAGTGTTTTAGTGCTTTTAATTCAATTGTGAGACTGCACTCACTTTATATACTAATGCAGTTGACGTGACTTTTGTCTAATTTATACTTCACTCAAATCTATCATTACTTTCGGTTCGCATTTGCGGTTATTTTTCTATTGAAATACATTTGAAATAAATAAAAACTATTTTTTGTCGTAGAAACTGATGATCAGAAAAAGTCCGAAACAATCGCTAATAATAGTAATGATAACAAAAGCGAATCAATTAGTGATTTGAGTACTAATGACGACAAAACAGTTATTAAATCCGAAAAAGCGATTAAAAAACCCGAAAAAGCGGTTAAAAAGTCCGAAAAAGCAGTTAAAAAGTCGGAAAATGTGGAACAAAAAGGAGAAAATCAGAGTTCGATCGATAAGAAAAGGGTTTCGAAGGCCAGGCGGGCGAAGATGCGCCGAAAGATGCAGAAGAATCGGAACAAAAAGCGTAAACTGAAGACCAATTTGAAAGCGAAGCCCAAACCGGGAGTTGAGCCGAAAAAGTCGAAACCGAAGAAAAAACCGAAACAACAGAAGACGACAACAACTCAGCCCAAGGAGTGACTCATTTTTAATCATTAGTTAAATTATTTTAATTGTTTTTTAAATTAAAAGTATTTGCGAATCAAATTGAGATTTAAATTAAAAAATCATTTTATGAGTATTTTTAAGAAAAGTTTTTTGTATCTATATCTGCATTAAAAACATATTTTTCGTTCAATATTTGCCTTTAATTGGATTTTTGTTTTGAAATTTAAATTTCATTACATTTTTACTTCGATTCACATCTGAATTAACGCGAAATTTATTGAAAAGTTTTTGTTTTGAAAGTTATGAATGAAATTAGAATTTTTATTAAAACGAATTCAATGCAAATGTCGCTCAACTCTCGCGAAGTAATTGAAAAATATTGTGAGTGAATGGCGTAAACTGCCGGCGCAGGCCATTACCGGCCTCTCTGTGCACAGAACGCAGGCATCCATTAGCGCAGAGAGCGTTGCGATTATTGTTCGGAAAAGTTATATAATTACTAATTAGTTAATAGTCTATAATCACGTAAAAAGAGTGCACATCGAGTGGCTGTGCGAGCGCTGAGCGCACCGATAGGTTCGAGTGCGACCATACATACCAGTGCTTGGAATTGATTTGAACCATACGTTCGCTCGAAAAACGGTTTTGCAATTCTGCGATAAATATGTTCAGTCTTTTCGTCGATCAGTTCTCCCGTAAAGAGTGTATTCATTCATACGTTCAGTAAATGTTTGGAAACTTTTTTGTCTATTCGTATCGAATAGTATCCGAATCTATCTTTTTGAGAGATTTGACTCATTTTTATACACTATATCTCTCAACAAATTTAGTCTTTCGTTTCGTTCGGTTCAGTCAATCAGATCGCGATCTGAAGACTCGATATTAAACTGAATTTTTCGAAACGAGACTCGAGTCGAGTCGAGAGATGTGTTTGTATTTCATATTCGACGCTATTTTGTGATTCACTACTCGTTCGGCACTCTTTCGCCGCATTCTCTCCATTCTCTCCTAATATCGCATTTTTCGACTCTTTTGTACAGATTTTTCTCGTTTTCGTCTCGAAATTCAGTTAAACTTTTACTGTGCAGTCGGTGTGCAGTCGGTGTGCAGTCGGTGTGCAGTGAACCCGCGATTTCCTATTCGGGAAGAGCCGTGAAATTAGAGCTGATGTTCGACTGCATCGCCAGTTAGCGAACGGTTGGTTAGCTTTTTTGGGGCGAAAACGCCTGTCTCTTAGGGCCGGCACAGGAGGAGCGCACGAATCGACGAGAGATAAAGAGTTTTCGCCTTAAGATCGTTCGATCGAACGCTTGTTTTGTCCAATTTGTATACACACTGTCGACGGTCGGCACAGTTAGTCATCCGCTAACTCCCGGTGCAGTCGACTCTCGCGTGCAAATTGAGGCGCTTCTCGAAAATTCTCGAAAATTCTTAAAAACGAAAAAATCGATTTCAAAAATTTAATCGACAATTCCGAACACAACCCTGTTTTAGCATGATACAATTACACGAGAATTAGATCTAATTTATGCAAATTAAACAAGAATTTTTTTTAATGTCAATATTTCTTGAAATATATAAATTATGTAAATCAGGTTTGGTATTAAGCATGTTAGAATTTCGGGGGAAGTGTGTAGAATATACTGTAGTTTTGTAGTGAATGTGCGAATTGTGAGCGCAATCACCGAATGCTTATTGTCTGCACTGTTGGTACGCATTGTTTGTCTGACTATTTCAACAGACAATCAATGTTTGTCCCCATCACTGCATTTCGTATACCTTTCGCTATACTCTCTCCGTATTCTTCGCCAGTGTTTGCTTAGAAGACCCGTTCATTCCCTACCGTTTTCGACCCCTTATTCTGCGATGTCTTCGAGATGTACAGCGAGTACTGCATAATATAGTCTCACTCTCTGTACATAAGCCTTAATATAGCGAATAAGTCGCGACTAAAATGTATTGTCTTTTGCTGACAGCAGTTCTTCATTAAATGAAATGTAAGCATAAATATCATCGAATCGAATATATACTGTGTATTCGCTCCAAAGCAGCTAAACCACTATTTTAGCTGTCATTTCGGTTCACGTCTTGGCCAGAGAAGCGCTGTATTAGAAGCATATTGTCTGTTAGTGTCCTCTAATGACACCCAACTGTCCGTCTCATGTGTTATACGAGAATTAAATCGCTTTAACGATATGTAGCGAAAAAATACGCCAATTATTGATCGATGTGTTCACTGACTTCTCAAAACGAGAGATCCATTATTCTATTCGACGTTTTGTGTAATGCAATCCAATCTGTCATTTCATTTCATACACCGATCCATAAACGAGCCATTCGTTTGTCAATTAAATTTCGCGACAATTGTTTCGTTTGTTTGTTTCGATGCAAACGAATCGTTTGGCCGACAATTGGCCCAACAATTAGTTTTTTGATCGATTGGTTCAGAACTCGATTGTTATGATAATCTAATTTGTATTCATTTAGATACTAAATGTCAGTTTAAGCTAAATATTAAGTATTGTTTAAATTTTAACAAATGTTTATTACCATTTTGTTGGCCAATCATTTAAAAATAATCTTGTTATTAAAATTTACAATTGGCTTAAATTAACAATACATTTGTTGTTGTTTAAGGCATTTATGAAAATATAAAATTTACATTATTATTATTATTTTAATTCATACTTTACTAAAACTAATTATTTTGACCAAAAAGTAAATTATTTAATCATTTCTAACCCAACGTTTATATTTTATATGTGTATTATAAAAATTTCCGGTGAGATAAAATAGCAGGATACTATTTTTTCTATGGCTAGAACCCCAATGGATAACGACTAACATTTAAAACTTATCTAAACATTTTGGTTATAATCGTTTTATCATGAATATTAAGTATGGATTGGGTAAAAATATAATGGACAGTAACAAGCATAATAATAATTCAAAATATTAAAAACTATCATATTTTCTAATTAGTTCCTGTCTAGAACTGTGTGAATTTTTACTGTTGACTACTTGTTTTATATCAAAGATAAATTGCGCAATTTTACATGCCAAAAAGCAGTGTTTAAACTTTAAAGGTTTAACAACAACCTTAATTCTTTTTGTCTAGTGTTAACCAATAAATTTTGCAATTACCCTGTTTAAAATGATATTTTTTATTTTTTATACTTGTTAATTTATTCATATAATCAAAACGATTTTTATCTAATCTCGGATATGAGTTTTTGTAGTACTTTGATTAAAATTAGCAACTATCAAGATAAAATTGAAGCATACTAAAAGTGACAGTTTTCCAAAAAGGTTAAATTAATAAATCTGTCTTGACAGTTTCGCTAACTTCTATTTAATACCGACTAAAATATTTTAAAGTATATTTAATAGCAGTGATTAAACCGAAAAAATACATGGTAAATTAAAATTAAAAATATCTGATAAAACACAATTATAATATTATCATTCCTTTTGAGATGCTCTTTAGATCACTGATAAATTTAAGTATGCTAAAATATTCAATACCTATAATTTAAACAAAAAATTTAAATATCTAATCAATTATAGAAACAATGTACATTAATTTCTAACTTTATAATTTATATCTGTGTAGTTTTATAGCTTATACGTGTAGAGCACAAACCTTTTACACAGTATAAAGTAGAAATAGTTTCGTTGAAATTGTCAAAAGTCTGAAATAATAAAATTTATTTCAAAAGAAGATTTAGCGGTAATTAATGAAAAGTATTTTAGAAATTTGTTCTTAATGTCATTGAACAGATCAAAAAGCAAGAAAAAGCATCTGTACACAGATATAAAAAGACAAGAAGTTAACTTGCTAAGTTAGAGAAAAATGTCTTCAATAAAAACCTATAATTAATTTACATAATCTGTGGCTACACTCAAAAGTAAGAACAAAATACATTAAAGCCAACCAATGATTGATTTAATTTGTATCAAGAAACATTATTTTTTCTTTTCGAAAACGCAGCGAAAAACGTGAAAAATTAAAAGTTGATTAAACCACACGATATATACTGGAGACCTAAACATTGTGCACTGTATAATTTATTGAAGACTAGTGTAAAGAAAATTTCGTAGCGTTTGAAGACCCGCTGAGATCATCAAAAACTTTTTTCTCACACAAACACACAAACAGAGGACAAGCGCTGGTCGACCGGCACCGGCAGGTTGGGGGCTGAGAGAGAAAAGAAGGCCTGACTTTGATTTGTTTGCAATTCGAGATAAAAATTTTCATTAACTAAAACGTATAGTAAGTTAAGCAAAACTATAATGAATTTTCACCTCTTATTTGAAAAATTAAATAATAAAACAAATGTTTAATTTTGGTGTAACTCTACGCCGAGTGAAAAACAAGCATAAATAGTAAATAATTTGCGTTTAGAAAAATTGCTAGTTAACGCATATCTATCTTACACTGTATAAAAAAGCAATTATTGCATAATTGTTTGCAGTCATGAAAAATATATTATTCACTCGTTTTTACTCTCTATTTGTTAATTGAATTTCTCTCGTCTTGAGTGTGAAAAATGATATGAATTTAAACGTATGGCTCGAATACAGTCGAAGCGATATATTCGCGAAACTGTTTATTATGTTCAACGCATTCGCCGATTCGTAAATGAAATGAAATTGTATTTAATTATAATCGCGAATATCAACGCAATTATTCTTCGCGAATAAGTCTTCGGTAAGAGTGCGACCGAATTGATGGCAAATAAATCAATTTCGAGCCTTAATTAGTGCGAAACTCGAGACCAGCAAAACAAACGACACTTTTATTGCTTTTATTATTAGCTTTTCTTTCGGTTTTATGTTAGGAATCAATGACTGGTTAGAGAGAGTCGACTGAAAGGACTGAAAGGACTTTACTATCGCAGCGATAATAGAGTGGATATTCCGTGAGATATATATTCGCTGTTTATAACACCCAAACAGTTTCAGCCAAACGACTCGCGATTTTTACACATCAATTGTGTTATTATTATTTGTATTTAGTTTCGGACGAAAAATAAGTTTTTATTTCTCCAATTCCGGAGTCATCGCCGGAATCGCATTAACCGTTCGATTCGGTGCTGAGACGGGAGTCGAGTCTTACGATTGTTAGGCAATCGGTTGGCAAACAATTTGTAGGCAAACGCATAATAAAGCCGTAATATATCTGACGATTATATTTGTCATTCAGTGCTATGCACTAAATGCGAAGTCACAAGTCTTTCATACACTTTATCACACTTTCCTCACTTCTCTCACTCTCTTTCGGCGCTTTAATTCGCAAATAAAAACTTTTTCTTCTCTTTTCGCTCATCTCTTCTCATCTTTTCTTTTCTTTCGGTTCTAATAAACTGTTATTAAGTTTACGATCGAATCGAATGAACGTTAAGTCCGTTCGAAGAGATCAGTCGCTAAATGAAACAATTTATCTCAAACTCAACATTTGTTTTCATTTCTATTATTTTATTATCTAAACAAAAGTTATTTTAGAAATTTTACTAACAGTCCCAATTCATTATTGATGTTATCATGTTTAATTAAATGAAAATATATATTTGAATGAAAATTATATTTAAAATATATATTTTGTTATATATATTGTTCTACATATTAAAAAAAATAAATATTGAAATAATAATATCAAAAAATTATTGTTGTAAGTAGTGTAAGATTGTTAAAATTTCACATGAAAGTTTCATAAAATTTCACTGAAATTTTCATTTTATACTTTTCACTTTGAATTATATTTAAAACAAATTTTTAAAAACTAACTAGTTTTAATTAATTAGCTAATAATGATGATGAAGTAATGGTAATAATAGCAATAGTAATTATAAAACAACTAATTTAATGTTAAATTAATCAAATTAAAATTTATATGTTTAATTTTCTATTGTCTTTATATTATACAATGCAAAGTGAAAGTTAACTGAAACTTTCACTCAAAAATAAATTTCACTGAAATTTAAATTTACAAGAAATGATAAAATTAAAAAAATAAATATAATTTTTAAAACAAAAATGTCTAACTTTTTATTCTTTTTAAATTAGCAAAATTAGCTTGTATAATTTAATTTAAAGGAAGTGTAAAAGTTTTGCATTGCATAAAAAAGTGTCGCTAATTAACTTACTGTAGAATACATAGTATTAAAGCAATAAAACAGCAAATATTATGTATTCGATGTGTTGTACAGTAGAGTGTAGTGTTGTTTTGGCACACATTGGTGATGTCAAATATTAGCAAGTGCAATTAAATATGCAATTTGTGCGTTCATCGCATTCGCAGTCATCTCCATCGCTAAGTCTGGCAGTTATGTCGAGTCAGTGTCTGCAGTGTCTGTTCGAGCCGTACATCGGATTAGCTTTTATTGGCTTTTGTTTGCGTTTCGATTCAATGCTAATTTTGAGCCACACTTTCACTGCTCAGCCATTCTCGACGACTAATGAAAGGCAAAACGCTTTCACTGTTTTATCATTTGTTATACATTTATATACCGAACGGATATGTAATACCCGAACAGAAAAATATGCAATAATGGCAGCGCTTGGCTTCAGATGCCTTATTCCACGCGCGTTGCCTACTCTTCCCTCCGAACTAATCTCCCGTTCCTTTCCTTGAGCGCCAAAGTAAGCGAACATCCCTTTTGAAAGATATAATGCAATCATTCATTTGATAAGATTAATCACGAATACATCGTTCGAGACTACACCGCAAATACGCTGTCGTAATACCTGGGCGTATGTGCCGACACATACATACGCTCCGCACTATATGCGCCGAAAAGCACATAAATAAGAAACGAGACATATAGTCGACTCGATATTAGCCAGATTATTGTCGATGCAAATTCGTGCTTTTTAATTTAAATGCTAAACAAATTGCTGCATGCCACAAATCAATAGTGCGGTGTATTCCGCATAACTCGACACAAATATTATTGACATTCGTCTAACACTCGCGAAGACTATTTTTGGCGTTCAATAGCGTGTGTCGTCTGTATTGACGCAAAAGAGTATAGAATATAAGCCATAATTATATCTGAAGTGTTGTACAGAAAATCTTTTTTCGGCTATACTTTTAGAGGATATCATATTATATGAGAAGAAAATATGTTTTTATCCTTTTATACGACGGCTTGTTATGAGAGTATGAGAGCGGAGGACAAACATTAGAGAAGAGACGAAATTTTCGGAAAGGCTTTTATGTCAACCGAAGACAGATATTGTGTTCTGTTTTGCAAACATTATTACAGCGATTGCCGTTCGAAAGGAAAGACCGATTCAATGGTGTCTCTAATGAAAGGAAATACGAAATACGTGCCAATTAAAGGCCAGTTAGCCTACAATGCATGAGACGAAGCGCCAGAGTTGCCGTATCGGCGCTCGAAATACTCGCAGCCCTTCAAAAATCATTACCAATGGATTAAACGCACATTCGTTGCACAGACTGTACTCTATCTGTGCATACGTACGCTTTCGGAGACATTATACACATTATACTGTAAAAGCGATTGAATGCCATTTTTATCCAACCATTCAATCAAATTGTTTGCATTCTTTTCTCTCTATCGGTTGCCTCATATATCGGATATTGCTCTCTCTCTCTCTCTCTCTCTCTCTCTCTCTCTCTCTCTCTCTCTCTCTCTCTCTCCCTCTCTCTCTCTCCACAGTTCACACTTCAAACTCGTCTGGAATGGAAATATTGGACTAATTTATTGCATAAAAACTAATTTAATTTATTTAAATTACATTACATTTAAGGTTTAGCCGAAAACTAAGTCTCACTTTAATAATCTCTGCGTTCAGGGGTTCGGGTCTATCACTCGCCTCACATACACACAGATCTAAAACCGCTTTTTATTTGCCGTCGAATATATTGAAGTAAATTCTCATTTCTCGTACGAATCGCTGCTATTGTAGTATCAGTTGATGTGTAAGTAAGAGCCGTTCGGTCTCTACCCCTAAAGCCGTCGAATTATTTATTGTCTTTTTGCAGGAATTCGAAGCATAAGAATGATAGTTATGTACGGAATAGAGGAATAGACTCCGAGTGGAGAACAAAGTTTATGAGTTGGGAGAGCGATCCAAATGTCTAATAATACACTCAAAGCCCGACTTTTTATATCGACTGTATTTGCATAAACTCTTCACTTGTTTTCAGTCGCAGCTCATTGTGTCGTTCGGATTGTTTGCATTGATATTATGTATGTTTTGTTCGAATAAAACCGAATAATGGAAACCGATTTCGAGGTTTGCGACCAAATTGTTTGCACTAATCGGATGGGACTGTGCGTACGGCACCGGCATTACAGCCGCCTGTGCAGCACAAGAGCACTAGTATTCGAACATTTATAGAGAAGAGTATACTTTTTATAGCATTATATCCAACGGTTAAAGTCAAAACACTTTATGGGTTTGAAAACGACATATATTCTCGACTCTACCCGAGTATTCAACCCGAGAGGTCTCGCAATGGGAATGGGATGTGAGGCTAGAGTTTTGGCTAATTTTAAAGAGTCTTAGCGTTGAATTGGGTTTTATAGCAATTTATAGATTTTGCAATAAAATCGCCGAAAGTATCACAAAATCAAATCTAATAAACAATTTAAGAAATAGTGACTAATAGTCAGCGTTTTATCTATTTTTGCTCTCATATGTGACAGGAAAGCACAGCTGAGGCCAGGCATCCAAACCCTATCAATAATGGTCTGGATATGGGATATGGATGTTGTGTTCATAGAAAAAAGTAATAACTATAATATGTTATATAAACTTTGACTTTTATACTGCATATGACGTCCACTGGGCTTCTCGTTCGGGAGGAATGAAAAATCAATCAATCGCTGGACACACGACGTATACACACATACGTACGCACAGAGAGACTCGCTATGCCTGCCATCCCTTCCGCGTATAGTAAACAGCATTTCTCTACCAAATTGTTTACCACTTCGACATCGAAACAGATGAACAAAAAGTTTTTGTCTGAATTGCATCTGTTCGGTGCTCTGACTGTACCGCACATTGAGTCGACTGACGAGTAATACACACAATAAGAGAGTAAATGATAAACAATTGCTTTTCTAATATTTACGGAACGCATAAAACCCTAAATGCCATCCGTTTGGCCACAACTATACGCCAACTATTGTCCGCTTCTCTCCAGTTTTGGACTGATATTTGTTTCCACTCCTAATTGGTTTAAACCATTGATCAAATTGTTTTCAACAAATATTCTACAATATGTTGCTACAAATTTATCAAGTTTAACTTGTATTGAATTAAATAATGCATCCTAAATAATTTTAAACTAAAATATTTAGACAAAATTTTGCAATAAATTATAATTTAAATCCTTATTATTAACAAAAATTTATAAGTATTTTACAGATGCAATATACACTAAAATATAACTTGTTAATTTGGTTTACATTTAAACATTTTTTTCTATAACTACAAATGTATGTTAATTAATGTGCAGTCCTTAGTGCTTAACAGCGGTTTTGATTTATAAAGTAGGAAAATATCATGCACAAAATTACTGCACACTGTTCGCCATAAATAAAAACGAGTAATTTTTTTCATACAATTTAAATGCAATAATTAAACGAATTGTAAATATTTGTCGTCAATTCGCGGAGTGCGTCGATAAATCTGCGGTTATTTATACGCTTTTAAATAAATTTAATTACGTTTCTCACACTGTGTTTGTTGTGATCAATGCGAACGAACCAAATGCGCCAAAAGTGGTGCAAATTTTCAACCAATAAATTGTACGCAAATTCAGACCCGGAGTCAGACTTGTCTTGCATTTACAGTTTTACTAAAATACAGTGTAAACCAAATAAAATCTACGAAATATACGGTAAAGGCACGAATAAAAATCACAGTAAAGGTGTAATAAAATTATTGAATTTTTTATTTGATATACATTTCTAATGTCCAGTAAATTCAGTCGAACACTAAAACAGAGGACTGTATGCCTAACAGCGAGCGTTGAGTTGCGGCTAATAATTCAATTTTAAGCCAAATTCGGTTCGAAACAACATTTCGCGAATTATTTATTACTTTTTTTGTTACCGAATTAATATTGAAGATTAAAAGTTTTCAAAGTTTATCTCACATATCACACTACACTGTACATGTTTTTAAATGCAAATATTTAAGAACTATGTAAATTTGTTTATAAAACTATTTATTATTTGTTTGCTAAGTTTTATTCTGTTGGAAAAATTTTATTCACTATAAAATAGAGGAAAATAATATAAATTATACAGTATACTAAAATATAGTATAATCAATAAATTATAAATTTATATGTAACATTAAATTAATTGACAATAATAGACTTAATAGATTGAATTAAGCATATTATTAAATATATTAAAGTAAATTACCTAGTATAAACTAATTATAGCTGCTATAATTATTTAGGAAATTAATAATTAGCTATCTACAGTAATTATAAGTAAAAAATTATCGTAAATCTCCAATGTACAATTTCAGCAATAAAGTATATGGCGTGTAAAGCTATCAACCATTATTATAGTGCACATAAAAACTTAAACATTTGAATTTTAAAAATGCTTAAATGGTTTAAAGAGAACTAAACTGTGTATTGTTTGCAGTATTGCCTAACAATCATTAGGCGAACAGAACTGAATGCAAACATTTGGCGAAAAGTTTTGGCGAAAAAACACGTAATCCGAACGACACGTGAATTACAGTCAAACGTTCGGATCGACGGGAACGGGAGGCCTAAGGGCGCAGATCTATAAATATTTAGCGACAGAAACAGAACTTCTCGTCAGAAAACGTAGTGAACGGCTCACGACTGCTCGCTATTCGGCATAAGTAACGCTCCGAGCGATACATTGGACGCAAAAAACCAATTCGACGGCAAAAGAGGCGAATGTATAGAAATGAGTGCTTCTGTTGAGACGGCAAACGATTCGGTAATAAAAACTGATTCCAATACTCTCTACTCGTGTATTGCCTACCGAGTCGTACATCACTCGCAACGGAGACACTCTCTGAGACTCTCTCTGAGACACTCGTCTGTATCAGTTCGACGAGAATTCATGTATTCATTTGGACAGACATTGCCGTGAATTCTGATGCATCGCTTGGGACTCGATTGCAGTCGACATACGAGCGCTGTTTGCCAATCGAAAACGCATCGCACATAGAGTTGCCATGTTGCTTTCTCGACTATACTACACTTTTACTAGTGAACTGGGTAATTATTTGGCTAGGAGTTGTTGGTATAATTGAGATAATGTAGTTTATATTTGTATACAATATGCATTAAATTTAACATATTTAGTGTGGCACTTGTTAAACAATTCTAGCTAGTATAAACTATTATTTTATCAACTATTTAACAAGGATAATTATTGCATGATAATGAATGACATTGTTTTATAATGATAGAATAAAAAATTAAGCTATTGATCCTCAAAAATTAAAAAAAAGTTATGCATTAAAAAATGTTACCTGAAAAGTGTAGTTTTATTTAATTATTTATTGATTTTATAATATGCATTTATATGTCCATTTCATACTATAAATTAGACAAGATTTCAATGCATCTAAAAAAACTACAGTCCAATCGAATCGTGAATGTCTGGCAGCCCTAATATGAAGTTTACTGTTCACTACATACTGTACACAACTCATGGATTGAAAATCTCATACAATATGATATAAATGCAGTCAATACGTCTCCTCAGTGTAGACACTGTACTAAATGCACAGATATGTCAGTCTTAAGGTCAGCGACAAAGTTAAACACATTATTTATTATATTGCAAATCAATTTGTTTGTGGATTAAAAAATTCTATCCAGACATTAATCATAAGATAGATTGTTGTTTGAATAATTTGTGAATGATACTTATGAAGTTTTAAATCGATAGTGTACTTGATATACAGTAGATTTAGTAAAGTATACAGTATAAGCTTCTTAAAAATGTCTAAACTATTAGTAAAAGTTTTAGAATAAATTAAATACTTATTCTACAAATGAAGGTTAAATATGAATTTAAATTAAAATTGAGAAATGTTTGAGAAATTGGCAAAAAAGTTGCAATTTGTGCGACAAAACTATCAGCAGTTCTGCGATCGAAAAACTAATTTCAAAATACAGTTCGGCTTCACTGCCAGACACACGACTCGCGCGACTCATCGAACGCTCAACAGAGGCCTGAATAGAGCTGAGCATCACTGGCGAGGGCTTACGTTCTCAGGTCTAGTCTGCACAGTCTACTCGTGTGCTCCCCTTCATTGGAATTGTAGATGCAATTATATATCAGTCACTTAAGTGCACACCGAATACACTCTATCTTTTTGAGAGCCAAACAATTTTTTCGAATAAAAATCGAGAGAAGAAAAAGTGAAATAAAGTCTAAAAAAATGAATATATACTCGAAATTGATTGATATCATAGACTACGATAGCGGAGCATAACGTCTGCCGACTCTCGGCTCCAATGTTGCGCATCATTTGATATATTTTTTCATTTTCTATTTTCTCTTTTATTTGTCTATTTTTTGTTATTTCTTGGCACAAGTTTTTGCACTGTTCTTCTGAATTTCAATCATTCATTTGAGTTTGTTTTTTACACTCAATTTTTTATCTTTTCTTATTTTTTATACTTATTTTCTTCGATTCGCTTCCATTTCTTCCTTACACTTGATTTTGATTATATTATTTGTAAAAAATACACATTTTTTCTGTTTTACTCTTTTTTCACCGATTTTTACACTTAATAACGATTTGAAAAATATGTGAAACCGAATGAAATCTATTTTTTCTTCTCCTAAAGTATAAAGATATGACTCTCTTATGAATTATTTTATTTTTAAATTTTTGACAATCTATTTGAAACCATAAAACGGCAAAAAACAACAAATGCTTTTTGAAAAATGCAATTCCGTCAGGTACATGGTACTTTATTAGAAAACTAGCTCTAAGTTATAAAGTACTGTATATAAAAATAGTACATAATAAGAAAACAGCTGAACGGTGTTAAAACCAGATAGTATAACCAAAACAATAAAATTTAATCAAGCCCATTTTTGCTTATTTCGAAATTTCGCTCAATTTTCGTATTCGCTTTCATTTATTTTGGCAAACATTAAAGTGTATATATTTATACAGTGTAAAAAACAATGCATTCGAAATGATTTATACGTTTGTCTATTAGACTGTGGAGAAGAGATTCGGCGAAAAATTTTCTCTAAATTGTATTCAACTGTTGTTTAACACAAAAAAGTTTTTGTTCAGTAGTTTTTTGGAAGTTCACCAAAACATTAATTATATTGAAGTGAGAATAGCGGGGGAGAGGAGAGAGAGGGTATGTGTGAGGAGAGGGCCGGGAGAGGGAGAGTTGGCTATTAGCGGCCGACAGTTCCACAAGAGTGCCATTAAATCAATGGAAATCATTTCGGGAACTCATTCTGAAGAATGTCTGAATGTCTGAACGCATTTTTATTCTTGATTATATATATTGCAATTACAGTAAACACTCATTAGGGAAAAGTGCCATGCTACTTTATTACGAAGCCGCGCGGCATTACATTACTTAATCTGCGGCGCGAGAAAAAAATTCTAATAAATTATATCAACGGTAATGTTCACCTGATTAGAAGCATGATAATTTTTCGTGTGACTTATCATTAAGAACTATACATTTATTTATGAATTTAATTAAAAATAATTCTATGAATTATTGCTGGAAAACGACATAACGAGGTTCGACTGAATAGGAAAGTCAAGTATTTAGTGTTGGAATAGGAATGGATGTAAATCTATACGTCAGTTCCCCAGCGATAACACCGAATATCACTATTACTTCAGCCCTAAAATGTATGGAAACGCACATACATGTCGGCGCTGGCGGTGCAGACGTTTGGCCCTCTCGTACACACACTCAGACACGCGGAGAGTCATATACACAGCACTGATAGTACAGTGAAGCGAGAATTCGGCTGTTTTTGGCCTTTTATTGGCCTTTTCTACACCACATCATTGCTCTGGTGTTGATCAGTCGGACAGACATCTGAATGAGTCAGTCGGTGCGGATCTGCATACATACGAACAGCTCTCGACCCCCCGCTCGGGCATCACTCTTGAGCCTCCCATCACCTCCTCGGCTCTGCTGCGCCAACAATAGCTGAGCGCTAGTCATGATTGTCATGACATACCCATTGTATGGCTCATACACTGTCTCTTCCAATCCATTGTGATTAAGGTCTGCCAACAGATATATGCATAGCTTTCGAGGCGACTAATACTCTCCCGACTCCGCACTAATACCCAACTTCATTCCCTCTCTCACTCGACTCTCTCTCTCTCTCTCTCTCTCTCTCTCTCTCTCTCCCAGCTCTCTCGGAGAGCGCCAATATCTAGCCGTCAATAGAGAAGTGACACATAAACTGTTTGGATATAAACTTATGGCTTAAATGTAATAAACTTATCGTCGATAAAGTGAATTGAATTTAATGTAATTTATTTTTCTGACACTTCGCGCCAATACTCTCTCCATTTCCCGATGCCTTTTATGAGTGACTCAATCTGTTCGCAATTTTACCTTGATAGTTGTTGCTGGTATTGTGTTGTTCATATAGTAGAGACATCAGGAAATACATCGAATGCTTTTCCAAATACATTATTGTTATTACAGAACGTATTGGAAGTTCTTCTCAATGCCCGACAAAACACAATAAAGACATTAATAATGAAAATCAAATTGAGTACAAAAATAGGATTAAAGTTAATATTTCATTTCAAGTGCACTAAACTTTTTACCAAATTATTTCTAAAACAACGTACAGAAAAGTTTTCTTGTTATTTTGTGCTGAAACTCGAAAATATATTTCATAGAATTCTGGTCTAAAAATAGTCTAAAAAGTAAATGTAACTGTGCTATTTTCGTCGCATGTATTGTATTATGCAATCGAATTGATAGTAATATTAATAATAGAGTTTATGTCTGATATGAAACGGAGTGACCGAATCATAGACCACACAAAAGGAGATTAATATTTACTGATTTGACAATTCATTTATCATTTACTATATGTCAGCTACTTGTACGAATTGTTTGTTTCGCGTATTCCACGAGTAATTTAATCGATAAAAATTATACTGTGTATATATCTCAACTCAAACACAACTCCAACCCCTAATCCCGGGTTAATTGCGCCGACATTATGAGAAATAGTGGAGGAATTCGCTAATTTAACTAATAGTTAGGAAAAAACGGTTTTTGGAATTTTCGAAAAGAGATCCGTTTTTATCGACTAATTAAATAAAAAGCGAATAAAAGGTAAGAAATAATTTCGGTTCAAAAAATCGTTTCCCGCAATCAAAGTGTGAAATTCGCATTTTTCTCCACTATCTCGTCGATTAAATGATCCAGAACAAGATAGGTGCAAAAAAATTGCCAATTTTAATCAGGAAAGCGAAAAACAAGCAAGATTAAAAAACTGAAAAATCAATTAAAACTTGTTTTGGCGCATAAAACGACATATTAGATACGTTTTTAATGCGTTTTATTGCGATTTAAACCAAACGAAATATTTTTTTAATTAAAACAAATAAAATAAAAAGCGATTAAAACTCAGACCATACGGTCGAACAGCAATTTAGATTTAATCAATCATCTAATTTAGAATGTTTATTTAATATAAAAACAACTTTCCAGATTTAATCGCAATCTTATTTCTACTAAAATCTCTTTTTGTTGTTTAGTTGAGTTTCTATTCGCAAATAAAACTTTTAAACTTGAAATTCAAAAATTTTAGAAATGCTATTAAATGCGATATTTACTGGTAAGAGGAAGAGAAATATATTGAATAATTTTGGAATTAAATGGCAAACAAGCTGTTTTTGCTGTATCGTCTTCTTTTTTATTCGAGTAACAAGTTTTTCTACACAAGAAATAAATAAATAAAATAATTTAAGTAAAAAATGTTGTATATCTAGCGATACAACACATATCGAAATAGTCATACAATTCAAGTGCAACGCGAAACCAAAATTGCAAAAAATAAAAAACACATTTGTATAGTGAAAAAACACCTGAATACAAAGAGTATCTTTTCAATTATTTATTGGCAAAAACTTTTAACGACAAAAACATTTAAAGCATATATAAAATATATAAAAGCGTTTTTTAGTTTAATTCATAAATAAAGTCTAAATTTATTATGCAATCAATTATTCATGTGTTGGCAATGCTATCGAACTTTTTTAGTCAAATACTCATTAATTTAATAGAAGATAAAAGTGATAAAAGTTAGCGAAAAATGCCTTTTAATTGACAAATCTTTTATGCGGTATAAGAGTTATAGCGAGTGAGTGGTCATCAGCGCTCTGTCAGACGCGAAGACGAATGCCTTCCTCAGCACCCGATGCATGAATAGCCGTCTAATGGCTATCGGCGGACAGTCTGCGAACACAAGACGCGCACAAAGAGTGCATTTCTGTACTGCAAAGCAAAACTCGAAGCAAAATGAGTGGAAAAGCGAAGAGAAAAACAAATTTTGCTTTTTTTAAGATTTATTATTATCGCTGATTCGCACAGATTTTTCGCCCAAACCCTCAATAAAGAGCTTTCGAATAGAGTTAGTCTGCGTTTCGCTGCCAAACCAGAGCCCCTTTTCCTGCCAGAGCTGGTAGAGCTCAGATGAGAAACAAGGTTTTGTTAACACAATCTAGAGTATTATGACGGATATGAAAATACCCTGAATATCATAACAGTAAATACAATATAAAAATTTTATAAAAGAACTTGATAGTATGACATAAGTATGACTAAGTATGTTAAGTTTTTCTTATTGAATAAATAAAAATAATTTTGCAAAAAATAAAGTTTTATACGAATTAGCAAAATA
>JAQIXC010000132.1:0-44714 GCA_034697605.1 Metabelba pulverosa
AGAGAGAGAGAGAGAGAGAGAGAGAGAGACTGGAGGAGAGAAGAAAAGGCAAGAATAAGGGAAAAGAAAAATCGAAATTCAAATGATTGCAGAAATGGGTCAAAAATTTCGTTTTTTATATAAGAAATGGAATTTTGATATAATTCGATATTAAAGAAAAAATAATAAAATGAATGAATAATGTCTTTAGAGTTTTTGATGGAATAACATAAATAACAATTTTGTTGCTTAACTTCGGGGAATATAATGGTTTGTCTGGCTTAGTAGCATGCTCTTAGCGGACATTTTGAGCGGTGCACAAAAAAAATTGGACTTATGATGAACTAATCTAAAATATCAAAGTCTGGAAAAATATAAAAATTATATTTTTATTAAATTCGTTGGCAATTCAATTTCGAAACTACACAGCTAGTTTTTTCTGCTCATCTCAAAGCACCGATAGTCAAAGCCCTGTTTCCTAGCGCTGATATACGAGTGACAGATAGCGAGTGAGAATGGAGGGGAACGGGAGAGCGAGTAAAGAGTTTGTGTTAGCTTTAGGGCAAAAGCGATGACATATTACTCGCATCGAAATTATCAAATAATTTGAAACGAAGTGCAAGAGAAGCCGCATATATAAAGAGGCGAAAATTGACGCTACACTTCATCATTCTTTCCAGCACATACCATACGGCATGTATTTGTGCTTGCTGAATTCTACGCGAGTGAAACTATGGCACCCATACGAGAAGCGAGCGCTCAGTCGCATCAACGGCAACAGCACTATTCTCTCGAAACAAAAATATTCAGTAATAATCTGTCGCATTCACTCTCGACCAGAATTATGCTGTATGATATAATGCTGCGAATATACTGTGATATATTATGTATTATATATTGCACAGTATATATACGGCACTCTCGACGCCGTATATGCCGTATTCGCCTTATTGTGCGCCACATATCAGATGAGTGTTTAATCATTTAATTAAGAGATGAGTAGAACCTGTTTCGGCGCTGTTATCACTTCATCCAGGCGTAGCACCGAATTATGTTTCTCTCTCTCCCGTTCCCCTCCAGTATACAATACGCTTATGTTTTTGTTGCCCTGGATATCTGCACAACTCATCCGCCACAATGACTACTGTGACAGCACCCGAACAACCGAGAGTGCCGTTCCCCGGCGCAGGCAGTGCTCCGATAGAAACGGATGCGAAAAAGAGCCGATTTTTTTAGAAAGTGAATGAGTTATCGAAATATATTTTGATATATATTTTTTAAAATGAAATCCGAAACTTAAAATTTATACTTGCTTAACGGATAAGTATTGGAAAAGCGTCGGTGCGTTTCGCACACGCATACAGATATATCATTGTCTTGTTTTTATACGAAATACTGAATTGAATATTCAGTTTTCTCGACAAAACTCTTATATATTATTATATAATAATATGTTTGCATAACAGGAGTTGAGTTCGAAATTATAGAAGACTCGAGTGTTTCGGCGAAATATATACCGCTTTTATCGAAGGGAGCGATGCATTGCGTGATCGCTGGGCTGTTCCGAGGCCTACCTTTTTATTTATTGGTCCATTAATTTCTTAACTGCATTGTTATTTTTATCAACACTTAACTACCCATTTACTTTAAAGGCCTACTTTCCCCCACGAGTTCTATCCCATTCTCTCTCTCCTATTCTCTCTCTCCTATTCTCTCTCTCCAATCCGCTCTCTCTCCGTGTGCTCTCTCATCAGCTTTTGTTCGGTTTGTGTGTTGTTTAGTGCGATTATAATTAAAACGCGAAATACTGTGTGAATTAATTTCTCATATCTTTCGCGCGCCAGACACCTATGTGCTACATGTGCGCCTAACCGCGCTGTTCGCCGCCAAATTTGCATCCTGATTAATTTAATAATGTTTGAGCTCGAAATCTTGTTTTGGTTTTCGGCGTATTTTTTAATCAAAAAATAAACTTGCTTAACTTATGGTTCTACTCTAACTAAAAAATTATGTTAGGCAAACAAAATATCCGCTTATTTAAAAACGCATTATTTTTTAATTTCATTTTTGCGCATACAAGTATAAAGTATATAGTATCAAGCATAAATAATTTAAAGCATTTTAAAAAACATTTCAATGTAAATAAAATTAAAGACTTAAAAGCGTATTAGAGAGACAATCAAAATAAAGTTTTTTTTGACTAAACATTCGCAACTAAATTACACAAGTTTATTCTAATCAACTTAAGAGCGGCAAAATGTGCTTGATACTAAATAATGTATGAGCGAAATATTTTCGGCGAAAAAAAGAAACGGGGAAAAATAATAAATAAGCAGTGTGTTTAGCAAAAGAGACAGTTACTCGCGCTAAAAGATTTTGGCGAATTCCCGAATAGATTTGGGTAAAAGCTTTATGAATATTTCACATCTAATCTATGAATTGCTTAATTGCGAACTCAAAATGCAAAGCAGCAGTGTAAAAGGCTGCAGCATAAAGTCGCATGATGGAAGTTTAACACAGCAAAAAAAAAGCAGAAATATTTTTGAAATACAGCTCTCAATTGCATTGAATATGTTTGGTCTGACTTTTAATGAGCAGAAAATATACATAAAAATTGTTGAGTTGAAGCGAAATCGCATTTTTAAACCAAATGTATAATAAAGTTGACATCAATCAGACGCACAGCTCGTTCCCCGCTCTCCCGTTCCCTTTCGCGCTGCCGTTCCTCCCCCTCCCGAAACCAGCGTACGATGTACAATGGTAATATTACGAAGTTTGATAAGTTTGCTTTTAGAACTTGTGCGCTCTCTTGGCGCGCGTCCCTCGAGCGCCCGGAACGGCAAACGTACAGTAATTTTATTCATATATCGCATAACATATTCCAAACGCACCGAACGCTATGACAGGCACTGGTCGTAAGCGCCGCGACTTATACTCCAGTATTTAGTTTTGACTTTTCTATTCATTTATTTACTTAAATTGGGTTTTTATAGACATTAGAGAAAAGAAATTCTTTCATTTCTTCTTTGCATAATCTCGCACTGAATATGCTGTACAAATCTCGTATTGAATATACAGTGCATAATCTTGAAATGTTTTCGAATAAAAACAAAAAATTGTAGACTTTTTTCTCATTCATTGTCTTACAGTTTCGGCTTTCACTGTCTCATAGATTTACTCCAATTTTTTCATTATTTTTATTCTACCTTTTGTTTTACACAGTTCCATTTTAAACAAGTAAAATTGTTTTAATACTAGAAAAGCTAGCTAATCAAACTAATCTAGAATAAAAGTGTTAATCATTTTTTCTGTTGAATCCCTTATACTGTACAGATAACTTATGTTTAGGTTACAATGCATATAATTACAATACTGTACAGAAAAAATTAATTTTCATATAAGAAGATAAAAAATGTGAGAAAAAACTCATTCTTAGATTCAATAATGTGGTTCCAGTTGTTTATCTTTCATCTTTTTGCGCTGTTCCCAACTAACGAATAAGGTACATGGCAAATTTTCGTACAAAAGTCACTGGCACAATGCTCGATGTGCACAGTAGTATGTGTGCAATATGTGTGTGCGTTCTGTGCGTATGTGTGCAGTTCGGGAACGGTATACATAAGTCATCTATTTTCTACTCTCTGGAGGGATTACTACTAAAGCTTTTTTTCGTTATTATAAATTGAAAGCAACAAAAAAAAATATTGTCCGCATTAGACGAGTGCTATAACATTCGCGAACTACACTGTAGTATTTTCCGACTTTTTTAATATTAGTTCTCTTAAAAAGGTTTCCAATTTTTTCTTTTCGTTCATTGCCTAAAAATGATTTTCTTTACCGATGAAAGTATGCTTTTTTATCATCTTTATTCTTTTGGAAAAAATGACTTGATAAATGCCAAATGACTGAACATTTGATTTTTGTTTTTTAAGTTTTAAATGCATTTTTTCCATTTCATTGTTTGAATATTTTTTCGAGTATTTAAATCATTATTTTTTGGAATAATTAGTCGAATTATTATTTCATTTTTTATTTTGTGCAGTAAAACAAAAAAAAATGGGATTTAATTTGCGTTAAATTATTATTTAAATTTCGGTTCGAAATTATTTTATTTCAGAATAATTCCGAATTTAGACTTCTCATGCATTAACTTTATTATCGGAATTTGCATTTAATAATAGCAGGGTTATTTAAGGTCTAGTTTTAAATTGGTTAAAATGGCGGACTACCAATCGCCATTTTGTTTAGTATAAATATATATTTACTATTAATATATAATTAATTAGCTATAATATATTAAATAAAATATATAATTATATTGTGTTTTAAACGTGCTAGTTAAAAACGTCCTAATCCATATTTCGCAACTAACCCTGGTTTAAATGCTACAATGCTTAAAATATCCTATTTGGTATATTATTGTGTAATATATAGTTTTATACACTTAAAAAATATTTTATATAAAAATAATCCGAATTTAAGCTAAATCTTAATCAATAAAAAAAATTCTATTTTATAGCAAAATGTCATCGATGTCTATAAATAGCGCAAAAAAAATGGCTAAACTACACTGTATAAAAATGCTTGAAATATAATTTCATCGATTTTAATTTAAAAATTAATCATATTAGATCTTTGTAGTAACACAGCACAAAGAAATTTTAATATAATTTTGAACACTTTAATAACCTGTATAATTTTCCAATAGCAATTTATCAAATCTAAAAGCTTCCGTTTTATGTTTAAAATATTTACGCAAGGTTATAACATGTTTTAAAATCATTTTCACGTAAATAAAATCAACGCGTAAGATTATAAATGTGAAATTTTGCTAATTAATTAAAAACATAAATAATACTGTACACTAAGCTCTAGATTTGTATCAATCATTAACAAGTTTATTTTTTAAATAGCATTATATAACATATTTCATTATTATCATATAAGTATAGCATAATATATTTTTACAAATTAAAAAATCATATAAATGTGTTATTATAATTTTGATATTGTTTAAAAAAATTAGAATAATTTGCCATTTTCAAAATATACGTGTTATATTAATGTTTATATTAAACATGTTATGTACTTTAGTAACCAAAAACCAAAAATTATCAAAAATATGCATAAGTATTAATACGAGTGATTAATACGACTGAAACGCACAATACGAGTGACTCATACTCTCAGTGTTCGGCGAGAATTGGATTTTGATTTCTTTACTAATAACTCGAATATAGTTTTCAAACACAAAAACGGCTTAACATTCGGCGCCGAAAAAGTGGAGACAAAATCAGATAAACTATTATAATCTCCGGCACAGAGAGCGAGCGATACCTTCTTATGCAAAGTGCGGGCAATACTAAGTGCAAACGATTCGATTGAACTCTGCCTGTGCCCGAACCTCCCTGTGCCCGAACTGCCGGTGCTCTCCACCAAAGGATAGAAAGAAATAAATTCCAACAAAAAGTGAAAAAAGACGTATAAAAGAGAAAAATACAAAATCTCTTTACAGGAGAAAAAATCGCTGATTCTTACAGTTTTTTTTATTTAGCCTTTTTTACGATTTCGACTGAATTTTGAATGCTAAAAAGTCAAAAGCTAACCAGATCTTCGCACAGGCAGAGTAGGTCGAGTGCGGGGGACAGCCTTTGTCTGCGCGCCTCTCGTTTCCATATTTCACGCATCGCTACGCATAAGAACTAATATTTTTTTTCGGGATAAAAACATTCTGTGCAAATTCTTACTGTGCACTGTATAATATTCTTTCTGTGCAATTGTTAGTCGTTAGGTGTGTGTGTGTTTTTTTCTTACGTTCCTAAACCAACTGTGCAGTATAGTCGGGCGTTAAATCAAATTCGCACACAATTCGCGTTCTTGCGGTAACAAGTAACAATTTTCGTTTTCGCTGTTTCTTTATTAAAAACACTTGTTTCTCGGTTTTGTAAACATGCGAAACTGGAATAATTAATTGCGAATATTTTTGAGAATATTTTTGACGAATATTTCAGCAAGCAAATTTTATTGTCTTTTGTTTTACTAGAATTTCGCCACAATTTGTAAATTAAAAAATAAATTGATTTTAGTTTTGAATCGAAATTTTCAGTTCAATCGAAATGTATGTTTGCTTTGAGCGGAACCAGAATTTGATGGAATTGTTACAATTCGCGGCTGCCTTTCCCCTTCTCTGCCGGTGCTCGCTGTGCTAACAGTGCTCAGTACTAACTCTACTAACAAGACTAAAGAGCCGATGAGAGGCACTACGTTTCGAGCAGTTATTCTAATTTTTTTTCTGTCGATTGCATAGGAATTAAACGCGAGATTCACTGCTCGTATCGCTCGACTGCTCGGCGTATACGCGCTCTTCAAATGAATTCACGATTTTTTTCATTCGTTTCGTGTTTCGCGAAAGCAATTAAAATTCGAAACAAATTATTTTTGTTTGCATTTTTGCGACACATTTCTTACATCAAACGCGCGATTCATAACCGACTCGACAGTCGACAGTTCTCTTTACTACCCAGTTATGTCAGTCGCACATAAACTGTACTACACATCCATCTCCCTCTGCCAGGCCCTAAAGCGGTTTAATTTTTAAAAGAATTCTAGAAAAAAAATAAATTCTTAATATGAAAAATTCAAACCAAACAAATTAAATTGATATCAAACGCATAGATAGGTTTAAATTAAATAAAAGAATATTTTTAAGAAATAAAATGAAAGTAATCTCGTTGAATATTAATCGAAATAACATGATAAAGTTAATACTGTATAGTACTTTAGCAAAGAGCAAATCGCGAAAATGAATGTTACAATCAATTAGAGGAGTAGTCGAGAAAGTGTATAACAATTAGTGCGAAAATGCTTTTAAGTTTTTCGAGTTCGCAATCGGCTATTAATGCAGTGATGGACTCGAGAAGCGCTGTAATCGATGCGCCGAATGATAAGCGACTGAATTGCAAATCAAAGTCTGTATTAAAGTTAATATCGAGTCTGCGGTTAGTTATGTGCGGAAAGCGATAGATAACTGGCAGTAATGGCTGTAATCATCGAATATACAGTTCGTAATCAAATAAATTTCGCCACTATTTTCGTCGGGCAATGGATATGAATGCCATGTCATAAATGGGATGACCAGAGATTGCGAGTCGGCGTTCATTACGAGAGTAACGGCGCGCCGAGAGTGTCGGCTCACTTGTTAGCGAATGGGTCGACATATTTGCGAAGTGCGAAACCATCGACAGTCTCTCCATCGCTAACCGAATGTCTCTCTCTATGCGTGTGTGCACTGTATAAGTGTGTATATACTCTATGTGTGTCTATGTGTGTATGTGTTGTGTATATCGAATATCTGGTGAAATGCAGTGAAGCGAGACTCGCAAAGCCCTTACAGTTCGATACAGCCCTTACAGTGCAATACCAGACTCTAGTCGAGTGAGTCGAGTGTTGTAGAAGAGTAACGACTCTAACATCACTACCAGTTCGCTCTCCAGCCTCCCTCCCCAACTCTCTCTCTCTCTCTCTCTCTCTCTCTCTCTCTCTCTCTCTCTCTCTCTCTCTCTCTCGCACTCTCTATACAGAATTGGCGGAAAAAGTATATATCATAAGAATAGTAGGAATAGAGGAATAGTAGGAACTCTCCGGCAATAAGTCCTTAGTTTCCATCAGAGCACTGGTGCAGCACTCGTATGGGTTTTGCTCTACTGTTCACTACTTCTCTCGCCTTTTATTTCACGAAATTATTTGATATTCAGCGCAAAAAAGGAGTGAAATATATATAAAGCATTCAAAGTGTGAAAAAACATTTATCCAAAGTCTCCGTAGGGTTTGCGTTACGTTTTACGAGAATTTAATATAAGGTGTAAAAAGAGGTTTAGATATACCGAACGCGAAAATTGAATTAAAATTTTCCGTATTTTCTACAAAATTTTTCGCTATGATTTGATTACTTTATTTTGAATTATTGATTATTTTTTAAAAAGAGCTTTATAACTATATTAAGTTTATTCGGTATTAAATAGAATGTGCTAGTTTATTGACGCTATTTTCTGCGTTTTAATAAAATAGATAATATTTTTAAATAAGCATTGCGTTAATTTATCAAGTTATGTTATATTTCAGATATAATAGAATATTATTATAGAATTTTATACAGTGAACATTGATTTCACAAAACTAGAAACCCAAGTATTTAGTATGCAATTCTCAAATATATACTGTATAATAGTATCGATTTTCCTTCCAAAATACATTTCAATAATAATCTTCTTTAACTGAGTTTTTAAAAATTCATATTTAAACTTGCTTTTAAGATTAAAATAAACTAGGCATAATTTTCCATTAAATAAAACTTTATAATAAATTATTATATAATGATTATCTTAAAAAATAGTTTTAATCTAAACTAATTACTTATTATTTACTGAGTAGTCAATTAATTATTTGTACAGCACATAAAGATAAGCAAATTGCGCAAAACATAGAACAAAAATTCAACCAGTTACATATCAAGATAATAATCAAGATAATATCGACATACCGTTCCAGAATAGACGGAGCATTTTGGCCGTGATTTTCGAATCGACGGTAAAGTTCGTAAAGATATCGCGAATCGACATTAGAATCGATACGAATTCGAAATTGAATTTGTAATTAGACTTTCATTGCGTTGAATGAGTCTCAGAGACGGGATTTGAGCGCTTTTTCGCGCAAAGACTTCGACGACACACAAGCGATAAAGTGTTGGACAGATAGTGTGGCGAATGTGTCGGTGCGGTCGCTATCGCGCTCCTGAATGCTCGCCTCTATCTGTCTATCAGTCGCTCTTAACCCGCGATTGCTATCGACGTGAGGCTCGACTCGACTCGCAGTGCCTATTGAATGCAAGCAATCGGTGCGGAGAGCGCGGGGAGAGAGCGAGCGTCGAGTGCCTGAGTCTTAGAGCTAATACGCCTTTATCGGCCCTAACCAACCATATATCGGAGCAGAAAATCATCTCCGGTTGCTATGGGCGACGGCTATGTGTTGCTAAAGCTCACAATCCTTAGACATGTGCCAAATGTGCAAATTCTTTGTATAACAGCATTAAATGGAATAAAAGGATGCATTCAATGGATAGCGTAGACGCGAATACAGTCGACTGTGCGGAGAGTGCACAGGGAGTGCGGGAGAGAGAGAGCGAGCGAGCGAGAGAGAGAGAGAGAGAGAGAGAGAGAGAGAGAGAGAGAGAGAGAGACTGGAATATACTGTATATTTGTACTATTCTTATGATAGAGAGATAGAGACTTCCTCGTAGGCTAACGGCTCAATGCGAGAGCACTGGTAGGGAACGAGAGAGCAAGGGATGGCAATGTGGAGAAGGATGGAGAGAGTGATCGAAGAGAGAAATCGAAAGTAAAAGATTGAGATTTTTTATTAGAAAGTATTGCTTTATTCGGCAATCGCTCGCTTCGAACAACCAGTTGGGTATCGCAGTCATAGTTATCTACTGTTGCTCTCACTCTCTCTCTCTCTCTCCACTCACTCTCACCGCTCACTCTCTCCACTCACTCTCCTCTCACTCTCTCATTCAATTGAGTTGACAAATGACGTTAAAATGAAAATTCTCGACACAATTCTCCCCATTCGGAGACAAATGACATGTGAGGAGAGCGGAGATAAAGTGTAGCCGAATATGAATTACTGCACTATATATACAGTATATGGTCGACGACTTCATGTCTATTCTCCTAAACTATATATAATATACTGTATATTAATTTATACGCGCAGTTATTAATAAAAATAATTACAGATAATTTATCAATTATATTTATCAGGAATATTAATCATTAAAACGCTACTTTTTTGCGCACAGATTAGCCGTAATTTAAAATTATGATGGATTCTAATTACTGTTTTATTTTTTATTTTTTAGTAAGACTAAATTTTTATATTGAAAAAAATATCAAATTCAATTATTGCACATGCTATTTCACAAGAGCGTAAACTTTTAATCAGTTTTTGATTTGCTTGTAAATATTTTATGTATGCAAATTTCCACGCGCGCTCTCGATTAGCTTGTTAGTTATGCATGCTCAATTTTGTAAATAACTTTTCAATAGCAAATATTAGCAAACATATCGGTGTTTAATATCTTGTACAGTAGGTTAGACGCTAAAAGAGATGAAATTTTATGCAAAAATTTCACATATTTTGCGCTTAATTTGTTCAGAAAAAAGGAGAATATATTAAATATCGCGAATCGATTCGATCTATTCGTTTATGCAATGCAAACGACGAGAGTTCGAGTTCGAAGCCAAACAAAAATATATATTATATGTTAGACTGTATAAAAGGCGAGTGGAATGAGTGACACGAAAATGCCGAAAATACACAGTATATGTGTAGCAAAAGTGCAATTTGTTTCTCATTTACGGAATGGGAATCGGAATTTCGGTTCACAGCACGAGATCTCTGCAGCGAATTTGCCGCGAATTTCGAGCGCAATGTCGACACAAAAACTCGTTTCCAAAACACTATATAATGGGCTCGAGATTTGACTCCGAGAGTCGCGACTCTAACCGATATTACGCTCTTTCGCTCTTAATATCCATTCGAAAGCATTCAAAACGTCATTCAATACCAGAAAATATATTCCGCACTAAATATAAAGACAAGAAAATACTCTCTTTTTTTCGTATTTCTTTAAACTTAACTATTACTTCAAAACAGAGAATAAAAGCGTTTTATTTCATCCTCTCATACAATAAATAAGATTTGTTTTACAAATTTGCGCTGAATTTAAATAATTTAATTTTTGTACACAGATAAAAAGTAAATTGAAACTCCGATTCCGATTGAGGTAATAGCAAACGAATTCTAATGTTGTTTTCTCCGACGAGTTCGTTGTTTGTCGGGTCGGAAAATATCTCGTTTAAAAAATAACTTGCACAGTATAAATATAGTTTTTCGAGTGCATAGTTTTATCTGTTGGCGTAAATTATTAATACAAATACAGAAGTATTCAATAAAAGAGTAAATAAAAAGTTTTCGGTATTTGTCGCGCAATTCAATCGCGAATTTGAGCGAAACAGTCGACTAGTGATTGGAAAATACATTTCGGAAACCATAGGAAAGAGATTCGATGGAAAAGCAAAGTATTAAGTCGTTTGGGAATATTAGTCGCGATTCGTGTCACTACTACGACAAGCCATACGAGTTCCGCGATTGAACAGTCTATTCAATGGCTTTCGCTTCGGTTAGTGTCAGGTACAGGAGGGGCCGGCAGGCGGTGGGGGAGTGCAGCAAAAGCAATAGTAACTAGATTAATATTATTTGAAACGGTATAGTTTCGAAATTAATTGTGTTTTTACGGCTAAACACTGTCGCGAATAAATCAAGTTTAAATTTACTTAAATTGTTAACAGAATCACAGAATTTCAATGTATTTATAGTTATTTAGTTTAAATAATGTATATTTATTATATTTATATATCATAGTTTAAATTTAAATAGAAGTTTTTGTTTTTTTTTTTCATTTTAAGGATTATATTTACAAAGCTTGTACTGTAGACAGTATTTTCTTATTTGATATTTGTATAAACGTAAGAATTTTGATATTATATTTAATTTATAGTTGTTTAAAAATAAACACCCACGCAATCTTTTTTATTGTTTATACTGTAAAAGCAAAGTTTAATTATTTTATAAATGTTTAACTTATATGTAAAATATCAGATCAACTAGCAATAAAATTTAAAATATCAATTTGGTTTAGCATAAAATAATTATATATTCTTTAAAAATAAAATTTAATGCATAATTATTAATGTTTAGCTGATTTAAACAGTAAATATTATTAATAGAATTAAAAATATTATATATGTTTTATAGCTATGTGTTTTTATATTAAAATAGACACCACGATCATTCGTTTTGCATTAAACTAACAAATTTTTGTAAAAATTAAAAAATCAAATAATTCAAATCATTTAATTATGACTAAAATAAGAAATAATTAAAATTTAGCATGGTTATTAGTATTTTCAAAAATGTTATAGAGCTAGGTCGTAATGAAATATTATTTCGCAGGTGTTTGTGCAGTATAGTCTACAGGCTATTTTGACCTGACTAGCTATTTGCGCAACTAGACAAATGATCTAGTTAAAACATGAGACAATCAGCATGATTCAATTTCCATGTAATTTGTAATGAGAATAAGCATCAATCAAATGTGTAATACAAGAAAGTAGAAAATTAGCAATTATTTCTTCACCTGGCTTAAGTTGCAATACTGGGTAAAAGTCGAAAAATTTTCTTGCTAATTGTTTGGCACACAATCTAATCTAGCACATGCAAAAACAAAACCTGAAATTTTTCTAAATAAATTAATTTATTCTTACAGTACAAAACAATTATCAAAACAAATTAATAGATTGATTATTAAATAAATTTATATAAAACTCATTTTTTAATATAAATCACATTTTCGAGTCTTCACTGCAGACGAGAAGCGTCTGAATTGGAAACCAAATAAAAGACAAACGAAATAATAAATTGAATATAATATCAGACGTAAGAGAGAGAAGAGAAAAAGTTTTTCTTTCTGTAGGCAAATGGAGAAAATCTTTTTTTACGTCGGGATTCGAGAGTAAGTTATCTTATTTCTGCACCGATTCCGAGACTCTCCGAGTTTTCGAGACTTGTTTTTCACTTCTAAGGCCTCAAACATACGCTTTTCGCTAAGAAATGCTAAGAAAAGCGATTCAATCAAAACGTATTAAATTCTCGGCTTTACGTCCAATACGTCTCTCGACTCCGATTTTCGCAGTCACTCGAACTTTTCGGCCCCGAAATCTATATTTGAATCAATTTATCTAGCTGCTTTTTCAAACAGATTTTCTCTATTAAATACAATTTTTCTTGTTTTTGATTTATCAAATTTAGTTTTGTTGTAATTTAAACGTTTGAGTTTAAGATTCTTTAAGTCTTCTAAGAAACTATAATATATTAAAACAATTTATTTATATTTAATCATTAGTTATATAAATAAATTCTTTTTATTTAGTTATATTAAAAGTTTTAAAAATATATAGTGTTTAAAATTTTGTTTTTTCAAATATGCTTTAAAATTAAACTAGATAAAACTCTATGAATTTACCAAGCGTGTTAATAAGTTTAATTTTTTTTAATTATAAAAATGAATTTTTACAAATGGAATAACAATTCAAATGTAAAGTCAAATATTATTTTACGTAAAAAATAATATTTATAAAAATAATTTAACAAGTTTTTTTGTGTTAAAACTCTTATTATTAAGCATTTATTTTACTGTTTCCAATATAAATAAATGAAATTTAGTACCAATTTTAGATAAAATCAACCAGGTATAAAAAGTGCAGAGGCGGATTTGTCAAATCTAAAAATACACAGCTATATAATTTCATTTCTGAAAGAATCTATCTATCTAAAAGAATAACAGAATATTAAACTATACGTGTTTTGAAACGTGAAATTATTATCATGCATTTAAAAATTAATTTCAATTAAACCGAAATTATAAGCATTGTAGCTTTATTAAAAAAACAAAATCTTGACAATAATTGAAAACAATTAGATGCAGTAAAAACTTGTAATAGTGCCCACACGGGCGTATTTAATAATAGCCCGAATAATTATTGAATTTAATCTTAGCTAAAAACAAAAAGCATAATAAATTTTTTAATATTCAAATTCCGAGAGAAATACACAGTATAGTTCGGTTATCTAAAACTCGGTTCTACGAGCGCAGCGAACGAATAATTTGGTTAAAATTTTTATTAATAAAATTATAAAGAAAATGAAAAAAGTTATAAAAATTTTTGTACTGTACAAAAAAACAGTTATACTGTACTAAAAGCAAAACCGAAAAAACACTTCACATTTGCATCGAATTCGTAGCAAACATATGATAGAAAAACGAGATTTTTTCGGTTTCCGACACAAAGGCGATGCCGACGTCGAGAACCGACAATAGGACTGCGAGTGAAACTGGAGGCAAAAAAAAGTGACATGCCAGTATAGGTAGCGAATCATGTGCCATGAGTTTCGATGCGATATGATATGACTTTTTAATATATATTTTTTCCGCCGAATATTGAACGACAGAGAAGAAGGAGAAGAGAATTCTCGGCAACAAATTTAATGATGTTATCGGCAAAAAATGTTCTTAATATCCAATACAATGTAATGTATATCTTATTAGAGACCAATTTGACATAAAAAGAATCGCAATATTAATATAACTTAATATAAAATATATAAACTATAGATGAGATCAAAAAAAAAATTCACTGCGAGAGAGAGAGAGTGAGAGAGAGAGAGAGAGAGAGAGAGAGAGAGAGAGAGAGAGAGAGAGAGAGAATGGCAAGAACGAGGAATAAAGAGGAAATATATAAAGAAAAGGCATTTATGTAATAAATTTTAGCATTTTCGGTAATGCTAATCAGGGTAAAATTTAGACTTGAAAATTTAATAATAACGTCTTTCCTAATCTATTAATATCTGTCTTGATTTACACATATTTTTGTGCAATATAAAAATTTTCCTGGATCTTTATGCGCAAAATGTCAATCTTACTCTATATTATAAGCTGGCTTAAATTAATGCTTGATGCATTCTTAGTTGACATAATGCAGTAGATGTAATGCAAGATGGTAAGTTTTGTAAATAGAGTAAATAATTTAATAATTAGTTAATTTGAAATTAATTTGAAAATCGAGAGTTTCCGCTGAAAATAATTTTGGATATTTGTTTTAAAACTTTCCAAACAAAAACATGCCTTTTCCAAAGAGCTGGATTAAATTACAACTTTTGTTATTGCTAAATTATTTTCGGATAAAGAACCTTTTTATAATTAAATTAGGCTTATTAAAAAGCTCATGTTTAATTTTTGTAATAGCTCCGCAAACAATGCAAATATATTTTAATACTTAGCTTTTAAAATGTTGTAATTCTATCTTGGCAATTTTTTAAAACATTAATAATTGCAATATGTTTTTAAAATTTATATCAAATGAGTTTTTCGAAAAAAAAAAAGGAATTCAAGGAATTACTCAACAAAAATTGACATGTCTAAAACGAATTAACGAAAATATTTAATAATTTTTAAATTTGAGAAAAATATTTTTGTTAAAGAATTTCGAGAAAAGAACGAAAATTGATGTCTTATTTGAAGACATCGAATAAACAGTGTAGTGTCGGATATATTTTATATAACACTGTATAAATGATTTGACGAACAAAATAAAAAATACTTTGAAAAGAGTTTATAAAAAGAAAATTATTTGAAATGATTTTAACACAAATAATACGAAAATAAGAAGTGAAGAGAAAAAAGTTCATAGCATTTAAAAACGAGTATAAAAAAGGAGAAAAAGTATAAAAACGTATAAAAAGTATAAAAAAAAAGTCTATTATAGTCTTCGCATCGGATTATATAGTCAGTCATCAAATAACAATTTAATATTGAAATGTGATTTTAGTCAATATTAGCTCTGGTATGAGTGCACAGAACGTACATACAGTATATACTGTATGTGTGTATGTCTTACAGGGTGTGTGTCTATGTGTGTGCGCTCTTTGGCATAGAATTTGCAATATAATACCATGCATATTAAGGCGAATCTCAATTCAATATCTTAAGGCGAAATAAGCTCTCTATTTAATTATTTCCTAATATTCTATTCTATACATTCGCTTTTTTCAATTCTAATTTTGGCATTCTCTTCGCTCCAACCTCTCATTCGCTCTCCGCTCAACGCACTACACAGTTGCTTTTTTGTGCTAGCTGTAATTTTGGCTGGCAAATTTATTTCGTATTGCCCTTAATTGCCAAATAAGTGGATATATCGTAATGTATAATAAGAGGGGAAATAAGCATGACAATTCATAAAATAGAGCGCTCCGAAAAAGTCACATGTTTGTTTCGAATTGTGCAGACGCTCCTGAAATTTGCTCAATGTAAATATCTAATACGTGAATACCTTAGATATGATAGTTTTGTCAATTATATTATACAATATACTACAGAATATTCCGTAATATATATTAATATATTTTTTCCTATTTTAAGTGTTTCGAAGTCGAAGTCAAAAGAAGTCGAAATGAGAACTAAACCAAAAATAAGATGAAATAAATCACTGAAACCTTATCTTCTTTATACATGATAAATATGATTTTGAATGAACGCAAATATTTGAGTTAATACATATCAGACTATACAAAATAAATTTCGCACAAAAGCGTAGCGAAAGCATCGAATAGTTGTTTTTGAATTATTCGTAAAAAGATTTGATTTAGTTTTTGCTAATATTTTTTGAAAAAAATAATTAAAATTATTTTATATATTTGAGTGCCATGTATAGTAAGACACGATAAATGCAGTTTAAACAGTGTACGACTGTATGGAGAATTGAGAATCTTATTTACGGCTAGTCTTTAGTCAATTGAAAAAAAATACATTTCTCTTAATTTGATTTTCTTTTCATAAATCAGATTTTCTCCAAATGTGTTGTAATATCTCTTTCGCCGCTTTTTCGCTATATTTTTAGCGAATTTTCGTCAATTCTATTACGTTTTCGACAAAATTAGTTGTATATACTGTATAGAAATGCAGTTTCGGCAATTCGGGGGTGTTTTAGTTAAATTTATTCTGTTTAATTAAAAATATTTAACAAGTACATTTGTATTCTCTTAATGTTTTACTTTCAATCAATAACTAGTATTTATTTTCAATATTTTTAGTTAAGATTATTTAGTTTTTTAAAAACAGATGTTTTATATGATTTTCAAAATATTACTACAAGTTTATTAATTTAAGCAGTTTAAAAACTATGTTAAGCTTAAAGTTATCTATTATTTATCGTTTTTATTAATCCCTGTTTATAACCACTCTACTATCTCATATCAGTAGCACTTAAGTTATCATCAATTCGAATTAAATGGCCTTATTTAACCCTGCTAAAACATTTAACATAAAATATTTATTTTAACTTGCGCATAAATAATGCATTTCAAAGCAAATGAATGATTCATGACTTTTTAAAAATTTTCGAAAATTTTAACTCGAAATTAAAAATTAATCTCGGAGCAATGAGCAGTGCGAAATTAAAGATTTAAAAGCATATTAAGTTAATGACAGCTTTGGCTAAGAATTTCGATTTGATGGCAAACATCGCCCAAATCGATGTGCGAGAGAGAGCGTTGGGAGAGAGAGAGAGAGTCGGCGGGAGAGAGGGAGAGGGAGAGAGAGAGAGAGAGAGTGGAGTAAATGCAAATGACTCGCCGAGAGAGTAATGAGTGATTTATAAAGAATTTGTTGACATTAGAAGCGATTAACTGTTTTCAGTTGATTTCAATTACTGCCAGAATTAGAGCCCAAACACAACACTAGAGTCTGATGTGTGTTCTAACGGCTCGAATGCAATACCAATTGAATTGAGCGCTAATAGAATGTAAAGAAAAACGAATTATACGAATCAATAAAATAGCTGCGAGTCGTGTGTCGTAAGGCCTACTCCGCGCCGTCGAGTCGTGTGTCCACTGCTGTTGACAATATCAACAGACAGTAAACTTTGGGTCAATACGTTTGACAGCGACTACACTATTGTTTTCATTGCTTTCAATCTATCCATTCGACTCATTCTCCCTAATTCTATCATGCTCTTTCCTCCCCGGAACGCTCTCCCAGCGTCTCTCCCATCCACTCTCTCGCACCCACTCTCGCGATAAATCAAACTTTACACTAGTCTTAGTGACCGAAAAGTTTTTCGGATAAAAACAATTTTAGTGTTTATTTTGTGAAAAACTATTTTTGAAACAATAAATTCGCGAAAAACTGACACAAAATGTATTTACACTCGAATTTTCGCGAATGTATTGTTTGCGCATTGATTCTCATATTATCTTTTTCGGCGCTTTTGTCTTGTAGTCGACGTCAAGACAATAGACGAGAGAGCGAGCGCCGGGAGAGCGGTAAGAGAGCACTGAGAGAGTAAGAGATGGAGAGGTAGAGTAGAGCAGAGAGGGAGAGGGAGTCGGGAGAGTGAGAGAACAGGTAGAGAAGTGGGTTCGGATCGAGTCGTTCGCATTGATTGCAAAACACAACTACCACTCCCTTCTGCCAAATCAGTTCTGCATCCCTACCGTGTCATCAGTTGCCATACCGACGGCACGGAATCTAATCCATGAGTCGAGTCGATCAAACATAACATATGAACAGATTAGAGGAAAGGGATGCGATCGCAACGCACGGCTGATATGCTGTGCCGGAAATCGTAGCATGGTGCAACCGTTTCAATCAGGCATATGAGGCCCTATCGTGTTTACCATGCACAGTAATAGAGACGCGTTTCTCATCACACAAACAATTCTATCTTGCTAACAATATTTAATTAATTAAACTAAATTTACTGCATTTTAATATTTAAATTATAAATATGTTTAGATTAAATAAAAGCTACTTTATAAATTTTACATACCCAAAATGTAAGTTCATTCACAGCATTTACATGATACAATTTATCAAATAAAAACAAGTTTATCAACAGTGTTGTACTACAAATATTATGTTGTTTTTTAACTAGCTTTATGTAACTAGCTTACTTTTTAAAATGCAAAATATTGCACAAAAGAAGAAAATTTAATTTAAACTCGCATAAAAGCGTAGGAGTAAATGGGTTTCTAGAATAGAAAAAAACTAACAAGTTCTCTACAAACAAAACAATGTGTTCGACAGATAAATGCAAATTCTCGCCGAACAACAGACTTTGGAATTGAGTCGAAGTTTTATTCTAAGCATTCGTTTCAATAGAAAATAGTGATTAAAATGTCGTCTTTTGAGTCGAGAGAATCAGTCGCGAAGATCACGAATTGAAATAACAACTCGTTTTTCGATACCAACGACTGTTTTGTTTAAGTTTTCGATTCCTGATTTGTATACACGCGTAAAACTACACTGCGCTATTATAATGGCAGTAGTTGTTTTGCACAGAAGAAATTTTTCGTTTTGTCTATTCTTTCTAAACAGTATAAAACCCCGAAAATTTGAATTAGCAAACGCGCCGAACAAAAGCCCAATGCATTCAGGCCTATCGTATGCCAATATAAACGCGACTTGTTAGTCGCATCGAACAGAATTGCATCTGGATATTAAGTTTGCAATTTCAATAGATTAGTCTCGAGTGAATTCGCTTTAAATTGTTTGCTTAAAAATTAATGATTTTTTTTCAGTTAGAGTTCCTGTAATGACAACAAGCGATCCGGTATGCAGTGTAGAAAGTTTACTTTTTTGATGAAGATGATTTTTATAAACGCATTTATCATGTCATCACTCTCGTCGATCATAAAATCAATTTTTCAAATCTAAAATTAAGTGTATTTTAAAAATTAATTCAATGTTTAGCTTAACCTAAAGCAGTGATTATGTTTGCAATAAAACTTTTTTTTATTAATAAATTTAATTATTTTTTCATTTATTTTAATATAACTATAATGTGTTTAGTTTGACAACAATTATATTAAGTTAGAAAATCTGTTGTAAATTTTATCATGTTTATATGCTGCTTTGCAAAATATTTTGTGTTTATTAATTGGGATTAGTTTTTCTAAGCAAATATTTACATGGTAAATTTGAGCGTCAAACTCAACAACTTATTTAATAATTTTTGTAATTATTTATGTAATCATAATATAATTTTATTTTAAAATGAAATATTGTATAAATTTAGCGTTTGCTAATGTGATGCAAAATTAAAACTTTATTAATAGCTAAAATACTTACTGTAAATAGGATTTGAAAATTTAGAAGTAAAACTTATTAAACTTGTTCATCTAAACAATAAGAATTGATTTTGTATGCAACAAAATATGCGCCTAAATTCATACTACTTATGAAAGATTTGTCAAAAAATTTCGTCTCAAAAAAGACATAATATTTTATTTTAATTAACTTCCAATTGAATTGCATTAAAGCGAAAATATGTGTAGGAAATTGTGTCATGGTAACTGCGCCGAAATGGATTTGGTCCTCTCATTATTCCAATCCTATCGAATGCAAAGTCTATCGAAAAGGCTATTTAGGGCTAAAAATATAATTTAACGAAAAAATTAATCTTAATATTTGAAACACTGCTCATCCGTTAGCAGGAGAGCTGAGAGAGGGCTAAGAGAGGGTTTTGGGAGAGAGTGGATGAAAAGTCGAATCCATTGTGAAGTTTCACTTTAATGAAGAGTTGCTGTGGAAACACATGTCTTGATTAACATTTTTGCATTTGAACTCCGGATAGAAATATGAGGTATTAATAGTTAAAACTTCTTTTTTTGATGAGATTTTTAATCACTAATAATAAATGTAATTATTATACTATAATACCGATTCCGTAGTGTTTTGTTTGTGTATTGGAAAACCGAAAAAATGCGAAGAATTTTGATATTTTTGTTATGCTTTTGTTGGGGGAATAGATCATTATTTAATGATATTTGAGCAAAAATTATTTTCTAATAAATCTAATTAGTTATTGTTAGCATGTTCATTTGTGTTGCGTATCAAACGTAATCTTTTGTTATTTAAATATCATTCAAGTCTTATCTGGATATTTTTATATGCATAAATAATTATTGTAATCTTAAAATTTTGAATTAAACTTAAGATTTAAATAAATTATTTAACAACGTATATATTAAGTATAATAATTTAATATTATTGTTTAAATTTATATATTATTTGTTGATTAATAGCCACGTTTTTAGGCTAAAAACTTACTTGACAACTATATTACCCGTTAGCTTCAATTTATTAAAAAACAAAATACATCATAACATGTATTAATAATCAATTATTAATATAAATGATATGTTTATCATTTAATAATCTTTAAGAAGAAATTATCATGTAATTAATTGAGTAAGTAACCCAGTGAGTTTATCTCTAATCAAATCAATTTTACGCATTTAATAATTGCTAGCTTTTGGTATGAAGAATCACGATACTTATTTTAATCTCAAATAGTAGCGGGATTAGGCGAGTAGTAACAAGATGGTTCAGATGGACATAGGTTATAATAGAAAGACTACGGACACAATCGGCACATCTAGTGCTCAAAAGACGGTATAATAGGGAGAATAGAAACGAGAGAATCGAGTGAAGAATTGGGTTTTCAATGCGCTGTTCATCGAATCAAAGAATAAAAGTCTTTTGGCACAACATTCCGTAACATTTTGTACAGTTGTAACCATTTGTAACAAGTTTTACGCTGATTATGAATGGCTCGATCGAAAGCGAGTAGCCGGTGCTCTCGGGCTCGGCACTAGCCGGGGCGCACAGGTCTAATGCCCGGGCATTAACTGCCGGCGCTTAAGAGCTTAAGGAATCGGCGGAACAAATGATATTTTACGGGCCCTATAGTGCCAAACGAAAAGGACATAAATCTGAATGATTTCGGTATTAATTAATCTCTTTTTTTCCGTTCATTGCCTACGAAGTGAGGCTTTTCTTAGAGTTTATGAGCGAAAGGAAACGAAAAGCAAATTAAAGGAAATAATTAGACGACGACTGGAAAGACGAGACAAATGCTCGCAAAACAAATAAATTCGGTTCACAAAAGAGATTTAAAAAAGATTGAGATTTTATTGCATAAATGTTGTATAAAAAGTTCGTTTTTAGCGAATTAATGCCATTGTACTGTTGAAACATGGCAAAAAACTAATTATTTTTTAAAGTAAAGTTTAAGCTTTTTAACAAATTGATGACAAATGCTGTAATGATTTAATTTTTTAATTATGCTTGATAAGTAATAAAAATGTTTTTTTTAACTAAAATATGAATTGTGAAATATGCTTTTACGTACTGCTTAGTGACTTAGCGCAAATTAGCGCTTAATTAACCATGTTGTAATCAACGTATTTATTCAATAATTTTACATGAGATTAACTGCTTAATCCGTTAAAACATTTTGCATTCGCCAAATAACTGCTGTTTACTCTAACATTCGCCGTTAGAACTCGTTTTTTATGAATAATTATATTTCTATTTTCTCTTCAATACACAGTATATAACAGTTAAGACGTGATTCAACTGATTAATACGGATTGAGTTGAACTGAAAATGTAGTGAAAAAATATCGTAAAAAGAAAAATCGTTTCCTTAAAGAGGATTTGCGAAGAGATTTTGCACAGAAAAAAAATAGTGTACAGTATATAACATAACATAAAATAAATGTTTTGTAGGCATAAGCATAAGTGCAGTGCGAGAGAGAGGGGAACGGCAGCAGACTATTCGGTTTCGGATTAGAAAAAGTCAGAAGTTTTTTCGCTTAACTACTGCTCGGGAATCGCGAGTCGGAGCGAAAACACCGGCAGAACTGCCAGCGAACGCAGTCCTAGCGATTGGGTTTCAAAGAATCGCTAAGACTTTCACTCCCACTCCCTCTCCCGTTCCCTTCGAGCGGTTCCCTTACCGACTCGCCTGACGTTTCGAGTGAGTCGATGGAGAAAAGCCTTTTTCTTGCCTTTCGGTCCGTAATTCGGGCCGTAAGGAGAGTGGAGGAGAGCGCGTATAAGGGCATCAGTAGTAAACGGCGTGACAAATGTGATTTAGGCGCCCGTTGCCCAGGTAGCCTATAATCGCCGTAAAAATGATTAGCTGCGCTACTCATCTAAAACAAATTTATTCCGTTTAAGCGAACAGTCGGTGCACACATACGGCGCGCATACGTACGCTCAGTAGGTATAGTTGGCCGAGTATTAGGTATTACTGTTTTTGTGAGCCGAGCGGCTAATTAGTAATAAGAGAAATGATTTGCATTTTTTGGCCTAAAAATCAGATTTGCTTTTCGTTTCGCCGTTTTTGACCGCAATTCCGGATTTGGTTTTTGAGCGCAAAAATTGATTTTGATTTTCGCCGCACAAGTCGTCTATGCATTCGCGCGACAGCGCCAGCAGTTATCACTAAATTTCGCTCAGTTTTTCATTGAATGTTAATTATAATGTAATCAAATTCAAAGATGTATTTGCAATTATAATTTAATTAGACGCTTTTGTTTCGCGCTATATTTGTGCAGGGTATTAGGTTAAAATTGCATATTTCGATTGCGACGACAATTTCTAAGCGCATTACGATTGCATTGATTACTGAATTTTTCCATAATTTTCGATTTGTTTTCGCGATTGCTATCCGAAAATCTCATACCTTGTAGCCAATGCCCGACTCCAGGACCGTTAGACCGCTCTTCTGCTTGATTTGTTCGGATAGATCCTCTAAAATAAGCAAGAATAAATTTTATTAGAATAAATTAAGACGTTATTATAAGACAATAAGTTGTTGACGCTTTTTGTTTTAATCAAACATATCAACAGAAATATATATTATATATAAAAAATAATTAAAAACAATAATAAATTTTATCATTAAATATATTTTTTTTAATACAAAAATAAGCTATACATCAACTATGGTATTTAACATGCTAAATTATTTATTCAATAAAATAATTAAGTCGCTTGAATGAAGCTTGCAATAAAACCTCTGTTTATGCATTGACTAAATTTTCAATTTGATTGGCATTTACGCGCAAGAATTTGCATGGGTGTTTTCATTATGCGACAAAACGTAGACAGCATATTTTCGCCGTGTATTCTAGCACAAATATTTCCAAATTTGTTTCTAATTGACTTTCAAGAGAAAACTATACCCTATTATATGGAAACCCCTGAGCCCCTCCAGCCCCTTGGCCATCCCTGGCCAGTCGTCAAGTGTTGCGAATACTTGGCCTCAAATATCCGCATTAAATGTTTGGCTGAAAAGCAATTTTTAATTAGCAAACGAGAAATTTTAAACACTTTTAATTAAAAAATATTTCGCCTCTTTCTGAATGAGTTCATCTCAAATGTTTGAATTAAAATTAGGTTTTAATTTTTGTGCTGTTTTTCTAGCACGCTCATTTCATTCGGGCGCAAATATGCGGCTAAATCTCATACGCGATGAGACAATTGATTAAAATATTACAGCAATTATAGTGTCATATCTTTTATGGCGTTTCGGCGCTGCGAGTAGTAGCAAGCATAAAAAAGATGAGAATATTATTAATGATGTCATTAATTCAATTGAAGTGTCAACTAATTGGATGCGACAGAAACAGCGTTCTTCAAAAAAGCGTCATGCTAGATATTTCGACGATGTCTCGCGTACGCGTCATTCTAGCATGCACATCCGATATGCCCGTCGACAATAGAGTGAAGAGTTGATTTGTCTAAGTTCTCAATCAAAACTTGTCACTAATTAAAACGGTGTAGAATACAGTTGAGATGAGAAGTGGAATTTTCGAATGCAAAAATTAAGCAGTGTACAATTTTCTGTGTAGCATACTATCGCCCGAAAACTCGAGTGTAATTCACGTATTTTTCGAAACTTATTCTCAATTACTCTAAGAATTTTTCGCCATTTAATTAAAAATGTGTTGTTTTTAAAAAATTGAAATTAAACATAAATATTGTTTTTTCCTCCTTCATCATGTAAAATTTTTGATAATTTCCAGCAACTGTATTATGATTGCCATCGACAGAATAATCTTTATAATCTTATTGTGTGTATAGAAAGATAATAATAATAAATATGCTATCAGTCGAGTGACACAAAAATTTTTGTCATAAAATTATCGCCGAATTCGTGCGATAATTGAGTTAAGCGATGGAATCGATGAAAATCTCATATTTTAGGCGAAAATATGCCGTTTATTTCGATCGTTTGAATTCCGATTTAACGAATTGAATGATTCGATGTATTTTCAATTGAGACGACACGACAGCAAACATTCGGGAGAGAGAGAGAGAGAGAGAGAGAGAGAGAGAGAGAGAGAGAGAGAGAGAGAGAGAGTCTGAAGAGAAAACTAATAATAATAATATTGTGTCGAAAAGCATATCTTTGATTCATTGAGAAAAAGCTCTTTCCGTATCGTATTGTTTGGCCTATAATGAGTTGCATAACAATATCAATAAATATATTCTCTATTTGTATTGCAATCGTGTTGTCAGGTGTAGTGAATCGGGCGAAAGGCATGAGAGCACCGGCAGAATCGGTCGCTTTCTTTCTTCCCTTTAGTCGGAATTGATCTCTCAATACAGTGAGACTGAAATATACAGTATTTTTATATAACATATATATTATATAATATACAATATATGTATGTATTGGAGAGAATGGCACTGAAAGAGCTTCATATGATTGTTGGGCTCAAGAAATATGTATTTTATTGGCATATCATATAAATATTGGACGGATTATGTAAGCTATGCCTCTATTGATCTGACGGCTAAATAAAAAGCTTTTTTTCTATCTCGCAGTTAGACGTCTCACTCGTTCTCTCTCTCAGCCCTCTCCCTCTCCCATCTCTCTCCTACACTCCCTCTTCTACTCCCACATATTCTCGAATACTCTCTTATACTCTATTTAGCTAGGTACTTTCATTTCTCTCTCTCTCTCTCTCTCTCTCTCTCTCTCTCTCTCTCTCTCTCTCTCTCTCTCTCTCAACTGCCGAGAGAGAGACTGGCAAAGCGAGTGCACCGGTAGTGCTCGGGTGCGTAGACGACACGAACAGATTCGAAGCTAAAACTTCACAAAAATTGTGTTTTTATTTGAATGCCTACTCCACTTGAATGCACTGTACAAATTAAAAACGCGTTATATTTATACATATCGAAATTTAGACATAATTTTCGGCTTGCTGCGGCATTTGATAATACAAATGCTAAATGCAAAATGAAACAAGTTCGTTTTTTGTATCAAGCAGCACTATAAACACAAAAGAGAGCGCTTTCGGGATATGGAGAGCGAAACGAGTGTTACCTCTAGGCTAAGGAATGTTATTATATTATACACACATTGAATACATAAATACGAGAACACACGCGTATATTTGTACTGTGCAAAGTTATTAATTTGAAAAAAAGTTTAATATCTACAATATGTATGCTTTTCAATCATATTAGACAAACCAAATAACTTTTTTTGTGCCCGTAATTCAAATTTATGTTTTTTGTTCAGTTTTGTACTGAAAATATAATTTTTATTAAATTGTTTTTACAATAAGTTTGAAATAATTTCTTAAAAAATGGAAAACTTTATTTGTTGTCGAAAAAGTCATTAAAATTATTTAATTGAATTTCACAAATATACTTTTGTACTTTGTGTACAGTATAAAATACGCCGATAGTTATTCTTGAAGTAAACGCAATGCAAAAAATTGTTTTCTAATTACTGTATATTCAATGATATGGTATATAAAGAATCTGTTGAAAGCCAGGGACGTCTAAGGGGAGTAACTAGCCATTTATCAAGCTAATTTTAAAAATTTAGATTTATTATCCTTCCCGAGCGAATAGATACGAATTGTACAGTAAACAAAAATTTGACGTACAATTCCCCTACCGGTGCGGCGCCTAAATGGTTGCGCACATCGAAACCCAATGATCGAAGCGTAAGATTTCGTAAATCAAATCGACATAAAAGCAAAATTCTAAACCAAATTCAATTGAAATGCGATATACAGTGCAGTAATGTTTTTCCACGAATAACAGGGCTTTACAGCCCGTTATTAGCAAAGTTTTCGAAAAACAAATAATTAGATATTAAAAAATTGCGAATATTGTTGTCTCTCTCGAAACAAGCAATAAGTGGTTTGAGTGCCGAAACTAAAAGCTAATAAATACATCGATAGTACATCAAAAGCTTATTCATTGTTTCCAAATGTTATTTCGGAATTATTCCGCTATTATTCGGGGATTAGTTTCAAAAACAATTTTCCCAAAACTGAAACTAAAAACTCATTCGCTTTTCTACCATTCTCTCTCTCTCTCTCTCTCTCTCTCTCTCTCTCTCTCTCTCTCTCTCTCTCTCTCTCTCTCTCCCAAACTGTATAGCGAAATAGAGAGGTAGTGAGGGATGGAGAGACTAATCTCGTATTTCAGCGAATAATCGAGTTTTCGGTTTATTCTGCATTCAGAGCAACAAATTTTGGGTCAATTTTCGCGAATAATTATTGAGAAATCAATTTCTCATTAGTTTTGGCAAACAATAAAACCGTAAAAAAATGCGAATAGTTTTCAGTTTCACTGCATATGTTTGTATCGACTTTTGGTTTGGGTATAGAAATGGCGAAAATGTGTGTAAATTCAAACAGAATTTGTTGAAACATTCATATTATATGTAGTGTTATTCGCGATGACTGTGTCGTTGAGTGGATGGGGAGCGAAGGGATGGCTGTGTTGGCTGTGTTGGCTGTGTTGGCTCAGTTGGCTCAACAAATACATTACTGTTTGTGTGTAAAAGACAGATCTAACTTAAATCCGATCTAAAGCTTTGCACAGAGAGAGTGGCACCGGCAGAGAGAGAGAGAGAGAGAGAGAGAGAGAGAGAGAGAGAGAATGCGGGGAAGGGTGGTTGGGAGGGGTGAGGGTTAGTAGGTGAAAGTGAGAGAGAGAGTTGGGGAGAGAGAGAGAGAGAGAGAAAGTAGCTAGCTAAAACTCCCGCGTGTCCATTAGAAGACGTAAGTCCATTCTCTTTCTCACTCTTATTCTCTCTCTTTCTTTTACTCTCTTCCGCGCTCTCCCCCACTCTCTCGCATCGCTCACTCCGGTCCTCTCTCACTCGCTCTGCCAGCCCTCTCAGTGCGAATCCATTTCCAATGTTTACCGCACTCTTACTCTTGGAAACTGAAGAACAAGCCGTTCGACAAGTATTTCGAGACTAAAGTTTAGTTTTAGTTTTGAGTTTAAGTTTGAGTTTAGTTTTGGCTCAAAATTGTTCGATTTTTTCTCTACATTTCATTTCATTTTCTTTCTCTTTCTCCTCGAAAACTGAACGAATCGTTCGGAAAAAATCTCCGGATTATTGATATTCGAGAAAATCTTTTATTGTTGTCTCAAAGAAATTCTTTTGCAAACAAATTACTTTATATTAAAAGCTTAGATAAAGAACCGAATTATTATTATTATTACTTAAACTCAAAAATATAAGATTCCGTCGAATCAACCGTACGATGCGTTTACGTACTCGGGTTGTGAATACTGGCGCGCGTCGGGAGAGAGGAGAGGGAAGGGATGTCGGCGTTCGCTCCACCTGTTAGTGGAAGCGCTAGCAGTTGGCGACTCAAACATAACGTGAGATGTAATGCAAATATATTACTGTTCCGTAATCTCTCTCTCCCTCTACCGCTATCCCTCTACTTGTCCTCTTTCTCTCCCTGTGCTCTATCGCGCTCTCTATGCTCTCTCCTATACTCTCTCCAATGCTCTCTCGGATTCCGTACGAAAAAGTAAAACTCTTAAAAATACATAATTCATAGGAAAAATCGTGAATAGAGTTCGTGAATGGCATCGATATATAGAGCGAAAAGTTTATGCAAAATAATCAAACGATGAATTAGTAATGTTTGCGACGAATACTTGTATCAACACATACACACACAGAGAGTACACAGTTACACACAGACTAAACAAGAATGCTTCTCTCATCCCCCTCTCTCTTCATATTCACTATCTCTCGATTTGAAAAACTACCTGTGCATCAAATATGACTGAATAAATATCAAACAAATTGCCTTAAACTACCGGCGCTATTGATAATAAGGAAATTCGTAACATAAAGGCGACTGAATTTCTGCATATTTTTGTTTGCGAATCACTGCTTTCAATAGAAAATTTCGTTTTATTTTTCGCATTTTTCTTAATAATTGATATATTTGTCGCACATTAATAGTCGAAACGAATTTCGAATATAAAGAAGTCTGGGTTTGGTTCGCGAATTGCAATCAATGCACTCATTATGACAATTGCAAACGAATTGATGCCTTCAGAGCATTCAGACATCAATTCAGTATTTTTTGCTAAATATTTTCGCTTCGCTTTTGTATTCGCAAATTATTACTTGGTGAAAATTTGTGCAAAATTTTTTTAATTAACTTTATTGCTAATTTGGCACATGCTGAATAATTTAAATTAGCATCATAAATGTATTAAAATGCGAAAATAATATTTTACAACATTCGCGCACTCATTGAAAGTCAATGTTAATTATGCGCTAAAAATAAAGACTAAAATCATTTTTACAAATATTATTACAACTAAATTAAAAATTTATTACATTATACTATTTTTCTAAATTACTTGTATTAAGCTGAAACCCATTAAACTATCATATTAATAAATTTGAATTATTGTCGAAAGAAACAAAAAAATCAAATTTGTATTTACTGTCGAAATTGGATAATATTCTTAACCATAATATTGATTTAGTGGCGAAAGACTAAGTAATGAATCGATACTTTCAAACAGTAGTAGAACTGAAGTGATATTTGAGGCCAAAAGCGGAATAAAAAATAAAATAAAAATAATTTATTCAAACGAATTAAATCAGTTCAACAGAAAAAAAGCTACAAAAATATACATGCTAAATTAAATAGAGTGACTGACCGACTTGTGCGGCGACGAGCGATGCGTTCAAATCGCGGCGATTCGGGTTGACTTTGAAGGTGACCTGTGCCCGGTTGGCGGCGTCGAGTCTGTCGGCGCAATTTGCGGGGCGAGTAGGTGGAGCGCGGCGAAATAAAAACAAACACAAAAATTAAGCATGACGCAAAAAAAAAGTCGGGCTGCGAAACTGTTTTCGCTCGGCAAAAACGTCGATCAGGATTAAGGGCTCGGATTCAATAATTAATCCGCTGTCGGCTCCTGTACCTGACATTCGAGAACGTGCCCTTAGGGACGCCGACCAACTGCTCCAGTAGTGTGACGAACGCGCCGACCAACTCGTCTCTCTCGCCGAACCTACGAGCGGGCGAACGCCGATTTCAATCATTAATACAGTTTTCGTAAGTTACAATGCACGAATTCTACGATCGAGCGCGACAAATGCACCGGTATATGCTGCGAGTGCCCATTTAGGCAAGTTCAATTCTGCCCGAACCTAATTATATCGCCTAACAATTGCAGCGCTATTTTCACGTTTCAATTATTAATTTCGATACTGAAGCGACAAATTCGTACAGTATAAACAATCGTTCGTATTTTTTTTCGTTTTGCCCAAACAGTTTAGTCGTGCTAATTATTTCTGAATTTTTAATGAATCTCTTTCTTCGCAGTTATACTGTGTATTATTTCGCTAATTATAGTGGCAATCATCTACTGGCGCACATAGATTAGCCGCTCCTCAGATCAATACGTGGTAATACATGTCATAATTAAATGGTTTTATTTGTTTGCGAAATAATTTTTCTCCAACATGCTCATTTCTACTTCCCCAAGTTCAATTTATTTTTGTTTAAAACAATAAATGTAATTGATTGCCCGCTTAAATTGATTAATTAAACTCTAATTTTCTTATTATGTTTTAATTGTCGATCATTTATAACGTATATTTCTTACAGTGTATTTTATGCCACCTTGATCATTAGCGTTTTGCAATAACGCTCTAATAATAAATTTCGTGCTAAACATCATTAAGTTGTATAGGTTATTAAAAGAACTAACTAGATAAAAATAGCCGTGTTTGATTGCACTTTTAGACTAATAACTTTTTAAAACAAAAAATATTTGTTTTGATAGAAACTGATAATTTGTAATCATGTGTGCAAATAAACCAACGTGTACAATTTATTAACGTGAAAACTTGATAAATTCTTTTGGCCAAAAATCTTTAACCCCGGCTATTATCGGTCAATATTTGTAAAACAACAAATAACTTTGTGTCTTGTTTAAATTAAACCAAACATATTAATTAAATGCTAATTTTCCCGCATTTAGAACTTTACCATGAACAACCCACGCGCTATAAATATTGTATCTGATAATTGAGCATGATTAAACAACTGCACACGTACGGTTTATCAACGACAACATAGGTATATGAGGTGTCGATCGCCTCCAACCCCGTCCTCTCGCCACTCTCCGCGGGCACAATGACCAGGGAGTCGGGGTCCTCCCGGTCCACCTTGACGGGGCCCTCCTCCACGGGCTGGTAGGCCTGGTCTTTGTTGCTCCTCTCGTCCGTCGACTTCTTGTCCATCGCGTAACTCAACGGTCGGCCACCGAAACGAATATGTTCTGCAAATATCAGCGCAAAAATTGAATTGAAATGAAAATAAATATACAGTATACTTTTTCGGACAAATAGATTACTTTACGAAAACCATTTAAATCGATATTATTTAGAGAATAATAGCGAAAACTATTGCTTTTGTGCGGCTGAGAGAAGAGGCAATTTTCGCGGCGACTGAGTGTCCGCTATTGACGAGCATCGGGTGCTTCGAACGCACGGTTAGCTCTCCCGGGCCTTAAAACTCGTATACATTTGATAATATAAATCGATTTTGACCTCAAGCTATGAAATGAGATCTACCAGTCGTTCGACTATTATATCAAAAAATTACATATTCTATGTGTGAATTATGCCAACAATACAACAGTTTTGCTCCCACTCGCTCTCCCGTTCCCTTTCACTACCATTCCCTTACGTCTCTCCCTGTGCTCTCCCTCACATGCCTGTGCAGTTCGCCCGTCTAGCTCCGCACTCGAGTTCAGCTGAAGAGCTGCTTTTCTCGCGAATAAATTGAATCAAAATAAATATGACATCGCATCACATATCCAGATATACTTTATTTTACACTCTCGCTTTCTATATCACTTATACAGTATACTTTCGCCTCTTTCAATTCACTCGTCACTTTGAATAATCACTTTCACTAAAAATCATTTCATATATTTGCCAAAAATGCTGTTTTCGAAATAGCTATTGTTCTAAATATGCTTGTTACAATGCATCCAGTTGCGTTTACAATATTGGGAATATAGGAGTTGTAGAAATATTCTTGACAGGTTTTTATTTTATAATTTATTAATTAGCTTTAAATTTATTATTGTAAATTTTTAAAAGATAAAAATGTTGCTTGCTAACTTTTCTCACCCTTTTGTCCGTCATTTTTGTGCTGCTCTTCAGCGGCGGTTAGGCCTTCGAGTTCCGTCTCATCCGCTGGAATCCAAAGTCATATTTCAATTAGTTATGAATTTTTGCTTTGTTTTAAAATTCTGCACAAATTTTTCTAATGTTTAGTGCATGGGTAATTTATTGTATTATAAGGCTACATGCTTATTCTGTATGTAGAAAAGTAAAATAATTTTTAATAAATGAGATTTTTAATATTTAAAATTCCGAGACATGTCTGCATATATTAGTTCAGTTCTTGATTTTAATAAATTTTCTACATTGCTCTACTTTACTATGTTCAAATTTAATAAATAATTAAAACTGAAACTATTTTGTAATTGAATTAAATATTAATGTTAAAAATTATTTTCTTAAAACATAATATTTGTAATGTTTTTAAACCTATATTTTAATAATAATAATAATAATAATTATTATTATTATTATTCCTTAAGTCTAATACTCTATTTTAAAATAGTGCTATATAAAAAAAAAATTATTAATCATAATGTAGATGTGCTAATTATATATTTATAGAAAAAATAAAGTTATTAATAGTTTTATCATTTTTATCTAAGTTAAGGAACTTTAAGGAAATTTTTGATTGAAATTCTAGTTCCCTAAATGGCAAGACACAATTTCCGCAATATTTTGATTGTGTGTCTGAATTCAGTCTTAATTTCCTCTTTACACACATTGAATGCGTTTTAATAATTCAAAGAATAAATTCTCAGTTTAGAGTGAAATTACTTTATTGTATTCAGACGCTAATAACGCGAATAAGTTATTATTTTAGGAATAAAAATATCAAATCTTATCGTTAAATGCATTTCTCAAATAAATAATTATTTTTGTTTTAATGTAAACATTTCTACGAATATTAGCTCAATTATAGCACAATATAGTCTTTGTTCTATTTAAGAAATTCTATAAATGTAACATTAAGAAATTGTGATTTTAATTAACCGCGAAATTAGAATAAAACTATCAATCGGAAATGTGCCAATGTTAAATGTACCGGAATAAATTTATCATATGTTTTGTTAGTTTAAAAACAATATTTATACTGTATAGTAACTTAGTAGAGTAATTTGCATTTTTTACTATCTTTAATATGCATTGTTCATCACTTTAAATCAATAAAAATATATAATTTTCCATGATTTAAAATTAATAGTGTTATATTTTTAAGCAACTTATAAAGTTATTAATGATCAAACTAAACATGCACTAAGCTATATTATATTAAAATGTCTAAAAACATAAAAATTAGTTTAGCAATAATAATAAATCTTAATTATGTGTAAATTAGCCAAGGTTAATGTTAATTTGTGTAAATTAAACAAGCAAAATTTTTAAACTATAAAAACCATTACTATTTAAAGTGAATAAGAATTACTATATAGTATACGAAGATTTCCAATAAAATATGAGTCTATTTGGGTTAATGTTAGCAATTAATTAAGCATGTCAATTATGTTTTAATTATGTATTTAATATAATTGTTATTTAATTTTAATTGGAGGTATGTTGTTTGATTATTTTAAAGATCATTTTAGAATTGTTGCATTGTACAAAAATAGTAGCATGTCTGAAACACACCTGATTTGGTCAAATTGGCCATTAATTCGCGCGACAATTGTTTTTGTTGATCCCAATCCCAATCCAACGCATCCGTCGACTGCAACAAAAATATGCTTGTTTAGTTTGTTTCATCGCAATCATTGAATTTGGCGAAATTATCAAGTAATTGGCGCGTAATTGGTGAAAGAAGCCGAGTTTGATACTGGATAAAATGTGCATGGCTTTATTTGACATATTGTCGAGAGTTCATGCTCATTTTCGAATATTTTATTTAATCCTTCAGTTGAATCCCATTTGAGTTTTAGATAATAATCTATTTGTTTATAATTAGTGCAAAATATTTGTAATTAAAACAATTCTCCCAAATGATCTGTCTAGTTTACAGCAAAAATCACTACTGATCTATTTAAAATTGACTCTGCTTAAAAAGAGTAAAAGTTTAAATATTGAACTACTGTACTTGATAAAATTGGAATTTATTTTACTCGTTAAACTCAACGTTTCAATAAGTTATTTTTTAATAATCTGAATTGCAGTAATAACTAATACACAGTAATATTTTTAAAAGTAATTCAATTAGTGCAGATATTTATAATGCACAAAACTTTCTAATTTGTACTTATTATGCAATTTGAAATCAGCTTAATTAGCCAATATTGAAATTAAAATCAATTAATCCAGTAGCTTTAAATATTAACATTTTTTTATCATTCACATTCATTAAATAAAAAGCACAATTCGTTATGTATTTTAATTATGGTTTCTATACAGCATGCAAAAAATTCCAAAAACTTCTTTAGGGATTTGAATAAAAATAAAAATCAAGAATTAGTGGATATGTTTATAGTAGTGACACAAAAAATATACTGCATGTTTTTTAAGGCTATAGACAGGCATTTAAAGATAATTTTTTCCCTTTGAATATGAAATCAAATAAACGAGTGAAACGACTCGCAGAAGACAATAGGCATTGAAAGAGATTATGACTTTATATCTCTGTTGGCAACGACTTTAGCCGAACGACTCGAACGGAGAAAAAATTTATTTTCATCTTTTTATCTCCAAATCTGACTAATTAGTCATGAATTATGATTATACGGAATGACAATCGGCTTAACTATTCTGCTTAAAACTTTGTGTCTTACGAATGGCATGCATAAATTTTTCGAATCGATTTAATTCTAATTAGACTCCAAATAATTTATTAATGTATTTGTTTTACACATATCATCCGAAATAAAACATTTTTCTCTCTCTCTTTCGCTAACGTTTTGCGCGCTTTGAACGACATTTTTCAATCAATAATTCATGCGATCGTTATATTCGAGCGCCGACTATATTGTCTGCCAGTTTTATGCATGTTACATTTTATTTACATTATGCACCGTATATAGAGTTGGAAGAGTGCTTTTAATTTATTTTTCAACCCTATCTTTCGCGAAAAACCGAATTGTTGGCGAAAATTGAGTGATATTTTTGTTGACTTAGTGCGAGCGCACAGCGAGAATGATACGGGGCTATTTTTGAAAACAATATAATGCACAGTACTAAAGACTAATTTATACAGTTTTATTTTTGGATAAGGCTGCGAATACAATTTGTGGGTGTGCTCTAGTTATAAAGTAGCAAGTACAGTAATACGATTTACTAAGTTTTTACTTTGTAGATCATACAAACAGGCATGGTGAATTATTTTTAAAGTTTAATGTATAAGTTGCTAGTTTTACACGCACTAAATTTATCATGCCTAACAGTAATAAAAAAAAGTATCTTTGTTATTTTTTATACTTTATAGCTATTTGATTATACATAATAAAGTTAAAACTGTATCATGTACAAACAATGATTATACCGGTATTAAAAAACAAAAATTAACATATTATCATAATTGCGCAATATAAACACGTTTATTATTTATAAATGCGCTTATTCCCATGTCTAATTTATAAATTCAAACTTAAAACTATTATATCTTAATATAAATCTAATAAAATAAATATTTGCTAAATTATTTCTAGAAATTAACACAGTATCATTTAAAAGCAAACCAGCATAATTTGACAGTCGGAGAAGCGGGTGCTCTCTGCCGGCGCCAATTAAACAAATGATTAGTCGCTTACCTCGTCGTCGACGGCACCGAACTCTTGCGAGTCGGGCTCATGTATGTAATAACTGGGTCCCGGCTTTTTCGTGTCGTACCGGTGCTGACGCGGGAAACTGAGCGCATCCAACAAATCGTTTTCCGCCTTTTGCTCGTCCGTCGGCTCTTCGGCTAAATTGTTCCAATAGTCAGACTCAGTCTCGTAGTCATTGGCGTCCGACTCGCCGTCCGATAGATCTATTGTACAGAAAAATATTAATTTTTGTTCATTTTATGCAAAAATAAGTAGATATTTGAATATATTTTAACATTTTTGTGAAAAATTTAACCGAAATTAAATTTAAATGTTTTAAATACTAAATTTATACAACTAATCTAAATTTTAAAAATGGTGATCTAGATTTCTGGTTAATTTAAAATAATTTAATTAACAATCAATACTAATTCGCATACTAATAGCATTGTATAGCACCATGATAATAATTTTGTATTTATAATCAAGTCTTAATATGTATTAAATAATTTATTAAATTAATTTAAAATAACTATAAACTAAATTAATTGTAAAGACTGTATGATCTTGATAATGTAAATATTATATAACTTTAATTTATTTTTAAAAATAACACTGTAAAACTCGTTATTTAAAACAATCTAGCTAAGAAAAATTCGTCTAACATAAAGACAATTTAAAGTCTAACAATAACAAAGTCTAAATTTAAAGTTTAACCTAACAATCAACAAAATACATGATAATTTACGGCCAGCCCTACCGGTACTAATCGGATGCAAAAAGATAGGTGTGTCGGGAGCGTCGGGTGCGCTGTCGCCCTCACTGAGCAGCGATTCGGACTCGAGTATCGATTTTGCGTAGTCCGAGTCCGCGTCGAGTGCAGGCAAACCGACGCCGGCGTCGACGGCGTCGCTATCGCTCGGCAGCCATTCGACGCCGCCTTCGCTGTAAATCGGTTTATGGCTCGCGTCAGACGCCAGTGCCGTCTCGATGGCCGCGATCTGTCAGTGCGAGACAGTTATGACATTATTTATAAATAATTACTGTTTTACTCGAAAACACATAACCAGACTGTTTGTCAAAACACGAGACGTAAGCCCAGGAAAAGCGAGCCATACCTTACGGTCGGCCGCGTCGTCCGATTCGCTATATTTGCTATTCTCTCGAAGTTTAGTGTCGAGTAGTTTCTGGAGAAACTCAAACACTTTGTCGTCGATTTCCAATTTGCTTTGCGATCCGCTTTCGCCACTCTTTTTATGTTTGAGACTATATTTGTTTTTCTCCTCTTTTCCATTCAACTGCAAGAAGAGCTCATTTGCGAAATCGTTTTCGTACTCCTCGGGTATGAACTCGATGTTCGCCAACTCGTTCGGCGCCGTCTTGTGCGTCAACTCGATCGAGCGCTCCGGCGTCTGCATCCATGTGCCCGCGAATGGGTGCAAAAGTTTAATTTTAAATTATATTGATTTTAATTCAAATAAACATCTAATTCTAAAACATATATTAATTTAATTCTAATTCAAATAAATATCTATTTTTTAAATTAAGCATACAAACTCTTTTAAGCTAGCTATTATAAGCTAGTAGTTTAAGCTAGCTTACTTTTAGTCTAGACTAGCTAATATTCTTCTAAGCTAGCTTATTAGTAAATTCAACTAGCCATCTAGCTTACTATTAAATTTAACTAGCTAATATTATCTAAATTACATAGCTAGCTTATTATTAAACTAAAATATCTTATAGTAGTTGAACTAGCCAGCCAACTTCCTATTAAATTAAACTAGTCACTATCAACTAAATTAAATAGCTATTATAGCCTGAAAATTAAAACAAATGAGGTTTAATCAGTGTGAAATTTGCGCGTACGATGCTCGGGGAGTAGAGTTTCAGGAGCCGGGCACACAATCCCGGGTCGTAGTCGATGTGGAGTCGGTGCGTATACAGGATTTGCTTGATTACGCATTGCGTGTATTTGCTGTCCCAGCGATAGCCGGAAACGTAGAGTCTCTGCATCTCATTCTCTAAGAGACGAAGCGTTTTCTCGTCCAATGAGTGCTGATATGTGTCGGCGTTTTGCGGATCGTTTAGCGCTTCGACTGCAACGCAACGCCCGAACGCATTGTCTGAATGGAAACCCGAAATGAAATTAATTTTTATTTAAGTAATGCGAAAAACAAATACTGCGAACGGGAAAAACATACAGTATAAAGTTAAATATAAGCGTCAGAAAAATCAATAACAAACGCCTTAATTAAGTTAAGATATAAGTTTGTGACTTGCTAAAAAAGCGAATGAGCATTGCTTATTCCATTCGACAAAGAGCTTAAGTTTTGCAATTTTCTTGTTAATCCGGAATATATTTCAAAATGTTTTAAAACTTTAATGCTGTTTGAAAAGTACAGTATAAAAATAAACTAAGGCTTTTTTTCTTGTTTTATTATTTATGTGCTACAGAATTAATTATCATGTAATTTATTTTATCGATAAAATTAACATTTGTATAATTTTTAAATAATAGCCTATAATAAGTAGTAGTAATAGTTTTAAACGTGAAAATTTGCTTTTAAACATTCCACATTAACCTCCCATAAAATAGCGATCGATTATTTGAGTGGAAAATGTCAAGCTAAAATCTCTTTCGATTCGGTAGTGTTACGTTAAGTTTCTGATTAATGGTGAATTGCTGGATAAGAAATTGTTGAAAAATTTAGCACAAACAAACTTGGGAATTTAATTGAAATTTAATTTCCACTCTCGAGTTGATAGTACTGTGCAATCAATTCTTGTTTGTATTAAATGCTGTTATTTAATCAGTTTTTCGCGATTTTCGAAAGGCATTACATAAGCCATTCAATTATCTTTCGAATCTAACGTTTCCAATCAATAGTATCATGGAGAATTTTCCAGATTTAATTGTTTCTCTAATCGGTGTTGGGATTTGTTTTTTCGTTTCGCTTTATTATATCATAGAATCAGATCCGAGCGATACATACCGTCGACGCAGATCTCCAGTTCCTCTTCGCAAAGATCTTCATTGAAAAGACAGCCTTAAAAGAGTGGGTAAAATGAAAATGCAATTAATTTTATGCATTCTATTTCTTGCGTTTAATTTATTTTCTCCCGAAAACGTTTAATTTGATTATGCTTAACGAGTGAGTAAATCTAGCTCATTAAAATTTCAGCCATCGCTGCGTAATTGTTTCTGTAAATTATACAGTTTAAATTTAACCAAAAATAAAAGGCACGCTTTAAATTTCAAGTATACTGTATAAAGCAAAACATCATGGTAAAAAGAACAAAAGCAAATAAATCAACACATCTGGAAAAATTTACAAATAATTTATTTATAGTAATATAGTTACTATGAAAAAGTAAAAATAAAAATAAATAAACAAGAAATAAAAAATAACTTGTACCTTCTAATATAATAAAACTTATATAGTCTAAAAGAGAATATTAGCATGCGTTTGTCTGCATTTCAATGCAATGTATATTTAATGAAAACGAATGGAAAGTGTTTTTTGTGTGCAATAAGTTAAGGCCAGTGTTGGGCTACAAGTGTTCGCTTGAATTATTCATAAGTTTGTCTTCAAATACTATATTTAGATTAATATTAAACAAATTGTATACCTATTTGTATACAGTATTTGCGTAATTAACATTCAAGCGAATACCTTATTTATAATGCATGAAAAAATAAATAACAGATTAGCATGAACAATTTACGCGGAATTTTATTTAGTTTTTAAAGTTTCTGCAAATATAACCTAATTAATTTTAAAGTTAAGCTAAAATAATATTACTGGGTTAAGATTAATCTTTAGTATTCTATATTGTATAAATTCTAAACATGTTAAAAATATCAAAATTAGTTTAACCAATGTTTTGACGTTTGGTATAATTTGTTAATTTATATTTATTAAACGTTTCAACGTAAATGCAATTTTGCAAAAAAGATATTAGTGAATAATGATAAATTATACTTTTTTAAAAGTAGTATCATATTGTGTAATTTATTTCTGTTATGATATTAATAAAAATTTATACAGTCTACTCTTTTCGAAATTTTGAACTTTTAAAACAAAAATTTGATATAAGCGAAGATATCGTTTACATTTTGTTACAGAATTACGAGTAAAATGTAATGAATATTCTTTAAAAGGGAATTTTCTTTGTGAAAGTTAAGACAAAAACAAATATAATATACAGTATAATTTTTAAAAATATTTATATAATATTTTAATTAAAATTAGTTGTATTATTTTATTTGTAAGTTAAAACTATTTTGTTTAAATAAATGCCCGTAATAATAAATATTATCATTATTAAATATCAAACAAAAATATTTTTATTTATTCTTACTTATAATTTGATTGAATTATATTTTTTAAATTACTTATAATTATTAAAATATTGAAATAAATATTTTAAATATAGAAACTACCATTAGTGTTTTTGTTTTGTAAATAAACTAGTATAATTAAACAAAAATTCATTATATTTTAATGTAAGTTTGACATTTAAAAGAATGTGACCTTAAAATAAGCATGAAATTTTAGCTGTTATGGCTAATAATAGATAAAATATAAAAAATTATCACAAAAAGTATTAATTTCTCACAACAATTAAATTATCGTCAATTGAAAATAGTAACTAGAGACTTTAACAATAAAAAATAAATTGACAAAAAATAATCTAAAAATATACTTTACAAAATTGGAAACAAAAGAATTTACTCGAAACAGGTAATAAATTGTACAGTACAAATGTACCCAGGCAACTCTATCACTACGAATGTCGACTGCGGAGTCATAAAACATAATAAATATCAAGTTCTGTTTTTGAAATAATTAAATTTAGCAATGAATTTATACGCGAAACAGAGCGGGCACTGGCGTTTGGCACTGGCACTTTGCACTCGCACTCGCGCTGGCACTGACATACAGTAGCGAAAACCCATTTTCGAAGTCAACATCACTTCTACGGCTTTTCGACGACAACTGTTTCGACAGTAAAAACGCGAATAAATAGTAGAATCGAATCGAAAAGTTATTTCGAAATCCAAATCGGAGTTCCCATTGAGTGCCGGAATGGAGTCGGCAGTGAAGGGGAATGGAGTGGCAGTGAAGGGGAATGGAGTGGTCGAGCGCTGGTAGTGCTGCGCTCGCACCGCACGTCGCCGTTCAGACAATAGCGTAAATATAATAACTATTAAAACTCGAACCGAACTGATTGGCTATAAACCCGAAAAACAGAAATCAAATCCAATGCTAAGAATCAACAGGAGATCCGACTTTGATCTTAAAAAAGCGATTCGCTATTCAAACGCATAAATCGCTTCAAAAGAATTTAATTTCGGATTTTTTTCACGTTTTGCTGATTATCTTTCGAATGTGAATACTATTCTCATCTAAACTCAAATTCTCGATTGGATTCGTGTTATTGAATAAATAGTTTAATTTTTTCTTCTTTTTCGTTTAATTTTATTTGCCAAGATTAAAGCGCTTTTCTATTCGTGTTACGCAATTTGTTTATTAAACCTAGATGTTTATTTTTCTCGATAACATTAATTCGATGCAAACTGTGTGACCAAGTTTGAATTTATAAACAACATTTTCGAAGTCAATAGTCATGTTTATCTACTATACTGTAGTTCGGGTGAAATGAATAAATAGTACAGTGTAATGTGTTCAAGGGCTTGGACGACATGCTGAAAATAATAAACTAGATCTTCGCAGACAAACGAAAATAAACTAAAATTAAGCATTGATCATTTATTTCAATTTCTAAGCTTGATTATCAATTAAATTAAAGTATCTCTTTCGGTAATTGCGTGTTTTCTAGCCTGTTTATATTCTCGGGTGAAATGTAAACTAAATAATAAAAATCTTTTGTTGAAAATATAATAAAATATAATACAGAGAATGGAACGACATTTGAAGCAAATAATTGTATAACTGAGAGGATTACCGAAATACTACAGTAAAAGCTAATTATGACATCAAAAAAGAGACATTACTGTAGAGCCTCTCATCCGGCTTTCACACATAGACTGACATTATTTCAAACACAAAAATTAATTTCGATTTTTTTCGCAGTAAAAAACAATCTGTTTAAACATTTGTAATAAATCAATAGTTAATTTGTAGTAATTTATAGATTGAGTGCAGATTTTATTTTGTTTAATGAATGACAAACTAATATTTAATTATTTACTTTTTCATTCTATTTTCTTTATACTTGTTAACTTTGTTGTCTATTTTCATTATTTTTCATTATTTCTCAAAAAAAAAGATAAAAATTATTTAACAAAATAACAAATTTAATTAACTCTATTGATTTTTTATACTGTATTAATATATATAATATTAAAATAATATTTTTATTTAAAAAAAAATTTAATCCCATAAAGGATTTGCGCCGAAAAGGTGACTGACGTAAAAAATAATTTAAAAATATGTACATAACTAATTAATAAAGTATTTTATTTGTTAAAATTAGCTCTTAGTTTAATTAAAACAACTAAATTTGAATTAGCTATCGCCCAATTGAGTTATTAAAACAAACATAGTAAAATACCAATAATAAATGTTTAGAAAAATAACGACATGTTTATTTAAGCAAGTAAAATAAATAGAAAACAAACAAAGCGTAAAATCAAAAAATATTTGAAAATAAAAAATTCAAACATTAGAAACAGATTTAAAAATCAAAACCAATGAACATATTGGTGGGTAAATGTCAGCCGGGAGCGGAGAAACGAGCATTGTAAAACGAGAAAAAGAGAGTGAATAAAACTCGCCCACACTTACCCACGTTCTCGATCGATGCGATTTCGCCGAAACCAACGGCGAAAACAACGGCCAAACCGAGGATAAGTCGCGCAGACATTGTACGCGAAAATTGGTTGAAATTAAATCCGAATTTCAATTCGCATCGAAATCGGCGTCCGATTGAGTCGATTGCGTCGATGAGTCGATGTCTTGCAGTTAAGTGGCTTTTCGGAGCGCAAAACGCGTTATTCAAATTCGCGCTGTCGTCGACCACTGTCTAAACAAACGAAACAAGCAGATTTCACCCTGATCGATGTTGGCACTCTCCCACCAATTACTACCAATCAGCAATTACGATTAATTGCCGATTAATACACCGCACGAGTCGGCGATTTCAAGATGTTAGTCGTAACGTAAACACAGGAGAACTCGAATTACTCCATATTTTTTATTCTCAAATGTCATACGAATTGGTATTTCGAGACATAGAATAGTAAAATAGAAAAAGAGATTTTCGATTCGCGACTCGACGTTTACATACGGTTCGCACTACTCGGTCGTTGCCGTTCGCTGAGTCGGCCCGAAAAGCCCCCGAAATCTAGTCTAACCGCCGAACCGAACGGTACGGAAAAAATTTACGAAAAAAAAGCGAAAAAAATAATTTATTATCGAAAATGTTTATCTAAATGGGGCCACAAGTCTGGACGAGCGAACAGGTATTATGAAAACAGACACCGAGTGCTAGCACTTGGATAGCGCACACATAGCACACACACTACACACCACACACACGATCTATCGCACAGAGAGATAGCGCACATAGATGTCTGTGCCGTAAAGGTCTATTGCAATGGCGAAATGCCTACCAGTATTCGCCATTCAATTCGGTGCTATTGATCGCACACTACGTTTGGTTTGACGTCAAAATTCGACTGTGTACTGTGCGTTTGGCGAGAAAAACATGCTATTCTCTGTGTGTAACTTATGTGGAAAACACACACACACTTTTCGAATCGGGTTTCTCGCGTAGAGCACAGGCTTACTATGGACTGTAAGTAATGTGTTTTATACTCTGCTGGCAATCAGAGCAGAGAAGACGGCATTTAATGCAATTTCATACTATTTTTTCGTTTCATCGCTATATATAGTATAAACCGAGTGTTGGACGCGTAGGTGGATATGGATTATGGATTGTGTTATCAATTGTCAGAATAGATGTTCGTATTTAATATTTACGCTATATATCGGTCGGCGATGCTATGGAATGGCTTTGAAATGCCGTTGAAATGATCCAAAAGTGTGGCCGAAGTTCCGATAATAGCGAACAGGAATACACTTATGGAACGGAAACACTACTTCTGGTCATTCTTCTAATGCTCGTTCTCTGGTGAAGAGCTCCCGATTCCAATGTTCTATTCAATTTATCTTGCTCATTTACACTATATGTACTAATTGACTATGACTATTATCTAGATTCTAAATTACAATGTAGTTGTAGTGAATATATTTAGTATAGCTTAAGATTTTAACGCAAATTATTCTTTCATTAATTCGAAGTGTTTTCTAATCGGTTGCCAAAGATTTTTTATCATGATAACTTTATTGTATTTTATAAAATATTTCTATTAGCTAACTTATAATTATGTTTGTTACTTAGCGTTTAGCTATTTTTACCATATTGATTTTTATTAGTTATTTTATTGCTTGAAGTTATTATTGTTATTGAAAATGAGTGTTAATAACTCCTATTACTGTAACAGTATAGAATCTAACACCTGTTTTTAGAATGTATCATTAATTAACTTATAATCATTACTGCTACAATTTAACCTTTACCAATTGGAATAATGCCAATTTAATTCTAACATGAACCTATGCTAATTTATTAACAATTTTAAAACAATATTGTTTTGAAAACGAATAAGACTAAAATCTCTCATTGTGATTTTAGATGGTTGTGAAAAGATCCGAATAAAAACTACTTGATTGTGAAATTTCTAATTTATTAAACTTTACTGTAAATGTAAATAATAATTATTTTATGCAATAATTAAACTTTTAAATTATATCCATTATTATAGTTATTATTATTATCATTAATTAAAACAAATATTGAAAACTATTCTAAAGAAGTTGGGGCGCCCCTCATAGGGAAAAAGTGCAACTCGCCCCCAAAATATTTTTCATAAAATCGATTAAGGACATTGAGCTGAACATAATTATGTTAAATATATTTCCATATCTCTTATGGTTCACCCGCTAGGGGGCGTTAAA